>PISX010009128.1:0-77490 GCA_004024625.1 Mellivora capensis
GATTGACTTATTTCACTAAGCATGATACCCTCTAGTTCCATCCACGTCGTTGCGAATGGCAAGATTTCATTTCTTTTGATGGCTGCATAGTATTCCATCGTGTATATATACCACATCTTCTTTATCCATTCATCTGTTGATGGATATCTAGGCTCTTTCCATAGTTTGGCTATTGTAGACATTGCTGCTATAAACATTCACACACCCCACATCTTTATCCATTCATCAGTTGATGCACACTAGGGCTGCTTCCATAGTTTGGCTATGGTAAATAATCCTGCAGTAAACATAGAGGTACATATATCCCTTTGAATTAGTGTTTCTGTATTCTTTGCATAAATACCCAGTGGTGTGATTACTGGGTCTTAGGGTAGTTCTCTTTTTAATCTCCGCCCCCTTTAAATTGTAATAAAGTTTAATGTAAAAAATAAAATGAATCAGTATTATATAAAATAAAAAATGAACTTCCCTCTTAGTGTAGATATGCTTGTCCATACACTCTAGCTTAAATCTCATTTATGAGAATTGTATTTTTCTTTGCATTTTTAAAGAATTTAAAGTTAAATTGGGAATATGTTATATATTTGTGATTTCTGTATTCAGTCAGTTGGGATATAATAGACATTTTCATGCTACACATAGCCCCATAATATTTTTTAGTACAGATTTATCATAATTAGAAATTAAAATTACTGGCAGATTTTTTGCTGTTGCCAAAAAACAAACCAAGAGTAATGTCCTTAAGTAAATGTCCTTAACTGCTTTTCTGGTTGTATGGAATCTAAGTGGTTCACTTGCTAAATTGGAGGCATATATATTTAAAATTTTGATGGTACCGGAACATACAATTTTGTCCTCCAAAAGTGCATTTTGATTTATTACTTCATACTTTTGCTAATACACGAAGGTGTTTGTATCCTCATAGATTGACTGGCTGGATTATTATTAAGTTGTAAAGTTTTATAAACCTGGTAACAGGAAAGCTGATGTGTTATTTTATTTCCTTTATCACTAGTGATATGGAGCATCTTTTAAATTAGTTTATTGGCTGTAAGCCCTTTGTTCTATGAATTTTGTGTGTTTTTGTTTATGTGGATTTTGATGTAGGAAATCTTTGTATTTTATGGATAATTTTTTATCTGTGGTGCTTTCTCCTGGACAGTTAAAAAGCATATTTAATGGCTTTTCCCATGAAGTTTATTTTACTCTAGTCTGCTAAGTTTTTGGTGTGGCCTTCAGGATACCTTTTTCAGTATTTCTACAGGTGTGGTCTTTTTTGTTTTAAGGAGTTGTCTTTTTTTTTTTTTTTTTTTTTTAAGATTTTATCCATTTATCTGACAGAGAGAGAGAGATCACAAGTAGGCAGAAAGGCAGGAAGAGTGAGAGGGGGCAAACAGGCTCGCCGCCGAGCAGAGAGCCCGATGCAGGGCTCGATCACAGGACCCTGGGATCATGACCTGAGCTGAAGGCAGAGGCTTTAACCACTAAGCCACCCAGGCGCCCCTTTTTTTGTTTTTTTTTAAGCTTTATTTTAGAGAGGGTGAGTGGTGTGCATGTTAGGGGCAGAGGAAGAGTGGGACAGAGAATCCCAAGCCAACTCCCTGCTGAGCGTGTAGCCTGATGTGTGGGGCTCCATCCCACCACACTGAGATCATGACCTGAGCTGGAATCAAGAGCCAAACACTTAACCAACCGAGCCACGCAGGCTCCCCAGGAGTATTTAGGTTTTTAATCTAACTTGATACTTTTCTCTAGACGAATTCTTGCACAGTATATTAACTTAAGTCATCAGCCACTGTTTCTGTCAGTCACATACCATATAGCATTATTAACAGTTGACACTTGTATAGCACTAACATGTATAAGCTATAACTGGCTTTTTAAAATTTTAAGATTTTATTTATTTGAGAGAGTGCGCACGTTCATGTGCAGGAGCCAGAGGTGGGGGTGAAGTGGGTTGAGGTGGGTAGAGGCAGAGGGGAAGGGACACACTCCCCCGCCCCACCCCCTAGAAGGGAGCCCTACCCAGTGCTCAGTCGGAGGACTCCTGGATCATGACCTGAGCTGAAGGCAGATGCTTAACTGACTGAGCCACCTAGCACCCCCAGCTGGCTTTTTAAAAAGATTTATCTGAGTTTGACATAACAGTTTCTTGAGGGCCTCGTCTAAACTCTATGAATACTTATTAAGCTTTCCAAGGTCCCACAGGCTGAAGGTTGGGAAACTGAGAACCAGTTCCAGTTTTTTTTTTTTTTAATTTTATTTATTTATTTGACAAGAGAGAGATCACAGTAGACAGAGAGGCAGGCAGAGAGAGAGGGAAGCAGGCTCCCTGCTGAGCAGAGAGCCCGATGCAGGACTCGATCCCAGGACCCCTAGATCATGACCTGAGCCAAAGGCAGCGGCTTAACCCACTGAGCCACCCAGGCGCCCCACCAGTTCCAGTTTTTGACTTGAATGTTATTCTCTGATGCATTACGCTATATTCATAGAGTGTTGTCAGTTTTGTGCCAGACTCACAACTCTTGTTCTTTTGTACCTCTAAGAACCCTTCCTCTTTTAAGAAGGGAAAGGTGACTTTGATTTGGTCATCAGTAATGGATTTAGAACAAAAAAAAAACACAGGAGGGAGCTTTTTATCGAGTCTCTTCAGTCATTTATTTAAAGTTCAGCATGACAGTTTCTTTCTTGTAAGTCAGGAGTAGTTGAATTTTGACAATTTCATATGGTTTATCCTAAAATTTTACTACTATAAAAATTTTTGGCTACTTGAGGTTCATCTTTCCAGTCAATATATGGGGCTTACATGGAATTATAGAACATAAATTAGTGTCATGGTCTAATGTCCTTAAGGAAACACTATATGATTTATAAGAGAAAGAAGGTTTGAAAGGCTTAAAATCCAAAGCCTTATTTTTAAACTTCTTAGTGGCTTTTTCTTTTTAAAAAAGTGGCATATGTTTTAAGATCTTTAACATTTGATAGAATAAAATTTTTTCAGTAAGTGCTTGCTTTGCTGACTTTGCTAACTTAAGATTGCTAAGAAAGGGGTGCCTGAGTGGCTCAGTTGTTAAGCGTCTGCCCTCGACTCTGGTCATGATCCTGGGATTGAACCCCGCATCAGGCTCTGTGCTCAGTGGGAAGCCTGCTTTTCCCTATCCCACTCCCTCTGCTTGTGTTCTTTCTCTTTTTGTGTCAAATAAATAAAATTAAAAAAAAGATTGCTAAGAAAATGCTCATCTTGTGAAATTGGAAATCATGGGAAAATGATTTCTTTAAATTTTCTTAAGCTGGGTATATAATATAGTATTCTGGGATTTTGAAAGTGCAATAGAGAATGTTTTTTTCCCCAGTGATTTCACATGTGAAGTGTTTTGTTTTTTTAATTATAGTTAACTGCTTTGTTCAGGAAGTTAGTACATGAGCTCACAGAAACACATTCCATAGGAAGGCTGACACTGAAGCCAGTATATAATTCTACAAGGTTTTCAAGGTTTTTCTCTTGGGTTTAACATATTTGATTAAAAACTTTTTTTTTTTAATTGTGCTTTCTGGTTGAGATAAGAATTGTCAAATTTCTGTTCTTGTGGCATAAACCTTTTTTTTTTTTAAATGGTGCATTGTCAGACATGTTCATATGTCTTATATTTCAATTATAATGTTGGGATAGATGCCTTGAGAGAAATAAGAGTAAAAAGAATAATTTGAGATGAGACTCCCATATCTGCAAATTTAAGAAAAACTTTTTTTTTATTTACTGAGAGAGGGAGGGGCGGGGGTAGGACCTGTAAGCCCATGTGAGATGGGGGAGGGACATAGGCAGATGGAGAGAGAGACTCTCAGATTCCATGCCGAGGGTCCCGATAGTGGGCTCATTCTCAGGATCTTGAGATCATGACCTGAGCTGAAGTCAAGAGTTGGATGTTTAGGGGTGCCTGGGTGGCTCAGTCAAGCGTCTGCTTTCTGTTCAGGTCATGATCCCAAGGCCCTGGGATCGAGCCCCTCATTGGACTCCCTCCTGAGTAGGGAACCCGTTTCTCCCTCTCCCTGCTATTTCTCTTGCTTATGCTGGCATGCACGCTTAAGTGCTCTGTCAAATTAAAAAAATCTTAAAAAAAAAAAGTGTTGGATGCTTAACCAGCTAAGCCACCCAGGTGCCCACCCTTACCTTAAAATTTTTAAAATTCAGTATTTTTTTATACAAAAGATGAAGATACATGTAGTTTCCATTCTGCCTTTATTAATTATTTTTTAAAAGATTTTATTTATTTGACAGCACAAGAAGGTGGAATGGCCGGGAGAAGAAGCAGGCTCCCCACTGAGCAGAGAGCTTGGGACCATGACCTGAGCTGAAGGATACTTAACCTGCTGGGCCACCCAGGCGCCCCTCTGTTCTACCTTTAAAAAATGACTCAATTTGATTCTTGGAACCAGTCTGAAAATTTTCTCTCTCTGTAATTAGTCTTTCTTATAATGCCAAGTTTACCGTTAGTCTTAGGGCTTGGGAAATTTGCATATGTTTAAAGAAGAGGTAAACATTCTTGATTGTTACATGGGAAATGGCTATTTTCCAAGACTTTAAACCCATTTGTTAAAAGTATCAGCAACATAGTTGAATGAGAAAATACTATGTATAGGTAGATAAATCATGCCAGTGTGTTATAGATGTTAAACTTGCTTTCCTAATGTACATTTTCCATTTCTTCATGATAGGTTATAATTGTAATGAGATGAAATAGTGAATATAGAGGAACAATAATTATAAAACTGGCTGTTATGATTATTCATTTTAATGGTTAACATTATTTAGAAATTCTCTTTTCAGTTAATTTGGTGAAAACTGGTAAAAAATTATTTCTGGTGTTCATATTTGGTTGTGACTTTGAAAAGCATAGTTAAACACTATTAACTTGATTGAAAGATTAATAACATGACTATAGTTCATTTAAGTAATAATACTTTGGTTATGTGTTAGAATTTAGAGGCCGTTTTGTAGTAGGGTTTGACTTGGAGTTATTTGGCGGAAAGAACCCTGAAATAGAATTCTGGAATTTGATTTTTCATGTTCCATCCTCCACTCCATGAAATTAGATTTCTTCAGCCTGAGTACTGTTGTGCTTTTAGGTCTCTCCCGGGTCCTCTTTGGTCTTTTTTTAAAGCTCTTCCTTGGATCTGTAGAAACTCAGAATGTTAAAACAATGAGGGCTGCTTTAGAGTGTCATTTGCTCCTTGGGAATAGTTTGGAAATTTTAAAGTCTGAATAAAGGTAATTTCTTTGAGGTGCTCCTACTCCAGTGATGTAGTCATAAATACAGTGATCAACATCAGGGACACGGTATACTATGGCACAGTTTTAATGCGTCATTAAAGTGATTTTTTATCATGTAAGATAAACTGTTCATTTTGGAAAGAATGTGATTTGCACTCAAGTGGAGCCAAATTCATAGTGTTTGATTCAAGCTCATGAACTTGGATTTAGTTGGCTTTATGAGAATGACTTTGTCTTTCAGTGGTAAAGTTTTTAATGAAGCTTGCAGAGGTAGATGTAAGTATAAAATGAAATCCAGAATTTTAATGTTCAATGAGAGATAAAGCTTCAAGACAGTCCAGAATGATTTATTCTCTTTATTTGGTGGTAAGCTCACATAGGAAGTCACATTCCTAGAAAATTTTATTTTGGTGAAAGTAGAATTAGAGCAAAGGGATTTAGGTAGTTTAAAGACCCATTCTCTCCTCCGTTCCCCCCCCCCCCCAAACTTTTAAGACACCCATTCACTAGAGTACCAACAGATACTCCAGTCTGTTTAGCTGAACTTGCCTTTCTGAGATAGTACTTGGAATGGGCATTTTCCCTCTTGTTCTTAGGGGTTTCTTTTAAGCTGTGGCATACTGAGGGAGAATGGTCATCAGCACTTATCATTTGGTCCCGGTGGGCCATTTCTAAAAAAAATTTGTCTGTTTACATATAATTTCACAGAAGTTAAGAATAAAAGGATGCTGAAGGTCAACATTAAGTATCTTAATGAGCATTTAAACATAGCAAATACAGGGGTGCCTCGGTGGCGTAGTTGGTTAAGTGTCTGACTCTTGGTTTTTGCTTAGGTTGTGGTCTCACAGTGGTGAGGTAGAGCCCCGTGTTGGGCTCCATGCTCAGAGCAGAGTCTGCTTGAGTTTCTCCTTCTCCCTCTAATGCCTCCCCCCATCCCGAATAAATAAATCTTAGAAAAAAAATAGCAAATACAACTTTTTATGCCATATTTTCCTGGTTTTGATTATATATATATAAATGAGTACTCTAAATACTACTTACTGCTCATCAGCTGTCATGCATAAAGGCAGATTAAATTCTTACAAATACTGATGATCAAATTTAAAACACATCTAGTAAGTTCTAGTTTATCATTTCATTCTGGTTCATCTTAACACTTGGGTTATCAGAAATGCAGTACTTGAAGAATATTTTGGAACTCTTAGTGGCTTCTAATTTTATTGAACACAGCATAGTTATCTTTGTGCTATAATTATATCATTTTCATATTTAACCAGTTGCACTGACTAACCCATTGCATTTTTTGCATGTCTTCATCATTTGTTTCTTTCTAGTCATCTTTGTATACACAGCTGCCTTTGGCATTTGCCCACTTGTGAGCTGTATGGGGGTACATTTTGGTGTACAGTCATAAAAGATGAAAGAATATGGTCACACGTCCTTTTAGAAAAACAGAATGGTCCTTAGTCTCGTTGCATGATTTTGTATGATGAAGTCACAGTTTGAGTGATTAACTGGGTGAGGATATTAAATTTCCTTTTTCTTCTTAGAAGTATATTGTTTGGGAATATTCATCATCTAAAGGCTTCATGGTGGGAGATTCTGCTTGTAATTTCACATTCATCATTAGAATCTAGAGTGTTGTCTGTCTCTGCATCAATCCAGATTCCTCTAATGTGAAAGCCCTTCCTCTGTAAATTTTGTCTTTGCAGTTATGGGTGGAAAATTAAAAATACTGAATTCTTAACTGTTCAGTGAAAACCAAAAGCAGACTGCAAGAATGGTGTCTCCAGTTTTTTTATACTTTCTTGAAAGACTATGCAGTAAAGAAACCAGGATGATGCAATAGTAACGCTATATTTCACTGTTGTGTTCTTCTTCCAGGTGATACCATCATTTCTCTCTCTCTCTCTTTTTTTCTCTTAGCCTTTTTTAAAGCACAATTGGGAATAATTGATGAACGATGATGAAATAGTGAAGTGTTTCAAGATATAGAAAAAAAACCAAGATCACTAGATTTCTCTCTAGATTTATAAGAGGTTTCATGGATACGTAAAATAATTGCAAGATAGAATGAATTTTGTTTTATTCTAAAGAAAAGTAAAATTTATTTTTTTTTGGAGACCAAAAAGATAAAAGTTACAAAATAGATTTGCTCATAAAGAATTGCAAAGCTAGAATTGAGTCCACTGGAGCCTGATTGGTATGTAGGTATTTTTTTCTGATGATCATGGTGCACAGTGAAGTTGATGTGAGATTTTGGCTTATTCAGTTACATTTCCAGTATTCCCCCACTTCGAGGATTACTCTCAGATTACCTCACTGAGCCTTTGGGCTTTCCTCCAAAACTATTTGCTTATTATCAAGTTGTAACATATATTGATAGATTTCTCTGTACTCTGTGGACACATTCTTAATAAAGATTTTAATGTGGTTCTTCTTGGTTGTCTCTTCTCACACCCCTTCCCCCCAGTTTTCCACATACTGAAAATATATCAAGATGCTGTACCATAAGAAATAACTCTAATCCCTAAGGAAAACTTCTCCCATGTGTTATGTTACAAAATACCTGATAATTACAAATACAGACGATATAAGATAATTTTTTTTTTTTACAGAAGAGATTTGTAAATTCTTATGTACCGTGCTACGTGTACTAAATGTGTATAAATTAAATTTTTATTGGTCAGCTGAACAATTTTAGTGCATTTGATTTAGGCTCTTCAGGAAGGAATCTAAATATCATATCCTTGAAGGTTTTAAAATTGGGTTTCTTTAAGAAAACCGTTCTTGATTTCAGCATCTTAGAAATACTGTTGTGAGATTTAAAATGTCTTTAGTAATTTCTAGCTTATCCTTGTGTCTGATACTTGAATCATCAGAGTGTAGTACTTAAAAGTGAACAGTATTGACAGAAACTGTGAAAGAACTCTGTTTTACACTATGTTAAACTGCCTTGTGAAGAGCATTCTTTAAAATAATATTTATGTTTGGAAAATCTCCTGAATTTGGAATTAGATTTCCAAAGAGCCAAATTGCCTCAAAAGGGTTCAGTTTGTTTTTCAGTAGTAAAGTTTAAACAGACATGACTCTTTTATTAAGTTATGGTTAACTCATTAATTTTAGTGCGGTGACATTTTTGATTCTAGAATTTAATGGGATTTGGCATTTATCATAAGTCATTCTAATGTTGAAATCTTCCAGGATGAATGGATAAGGGCCTTTTTTTCTCTTCTCAGGTATATTCAAGAGCAAATGACCAAGAACCATGTGGATGGTGGTTGGCTAAAGTTCGAATGATGAAAGGAGAAGTAAGTAATGTTTATACTTGCTTTGTGACTAGTTTCCAAAGAAATACTTCAACTCCTGGTTTCTGTAAATGTTACTTCAGTTAATCTTAGTTTTGTTTCTGAACTCCTAATTTGGAAATAATTGATCATATATTTAAAAAATTCATTAGACCATTTATTTTTATTTGTTTTCTGAGTTTGCAAACCTCAAAGCTTCTCTTCAGGGATACGCTTCAAGCATGTGAGGACCACCAAGGTTCATGCTTGTAATAGCCTATAATCTAGTTTAGGCAAATCAGATTGATGTAACTAAGCTGTGCTTAGTATTTGTGCCACAAGGGGGAGGGTCTGCTGGTAAGCTGAGCAATGCAATTAGAACTTCATTTAAAGCTCATTATTTTTGTTCAGATGGGATTTTTAAAGTATTTTGATGTCTTTTAGTTTTATGTCATTGAATATGCTGCTTGTGATGCCACTTACAATGAAATAGTCACATTTGAACGACTTCGGCCTGTCAATCAAAATAAAACTGTCAAAAAAAATACCTTCTTTAAATGCACAGTGGATGTTCCTGAGGATTTGAGAGAGGCGTGAGTAATTTTGTTTACTGTTGAATTGCATTGTGAATTAAGAAGATTTTTTAGTGCTACAAAAATCTTTTTCCCAAACACCCAAAAACTTCTGATAGAAAATCTTTTTAGTAAACAGAGTTTTAATGGGTAGCGTCAAAATGGAATACTTAGTTTGCATTATAATTGCCTTCTGGTTTAATCTGTTATTTAGGTCTTAAATATGAATCATTTTCTCCCTAGGTGTGCTAATGAAAATGCACATAAAGATTTTAAGAAAGCAGTAGGAGCATGCAGAATTTTTTACCATCCAGAAACCACACAGCTAATGATACTGGTAAGATAACTACATGTTTTAAGGTAGCCATTGGATATTTCACAGGTTTTATAGATAAAAACTAACTTGGTGTGCAGTAAGTTTGTTAATACATATGGAAGAAAAATTTTTCACAGCTATAAAATGTTAATTTCTATCTTTTGTGGAAGAAAAAATCTTAAGGCATTCTGAACAACATGATATGAATATGTGGGATCCTGGATCCTCCCCTGCCCTCCTAACCCCAATCATAATTTGAATAGCAGAACTACATAATGGAATTCAGAAAGGAGACTGGGGAGTAGGATTACCTTTGGGAGGGAAATGGTGGGGAGAGAAGTGTAGTAGATGAGGATCAAGGAAGGTTTTATGTGGAAGGTTCTTGTTTGTATTGTCTTGAAAAATAAGATTGAGTGATTAACTTGTTTGTTTATAGTCTGCCAGCGAAGCAACTGTGAAGAGAGTAAATATTTTAAGTGACATGCATTTGCGAAGTATTCGTACGAAGTTGATGCTTATGTCCAGAAATGAAGAGGCCACTAAGCATTTAGAAGTAAGTGGATTTATCAGAGTTTTTTTGTGTGTACCATTTAGTTTCATAAGTATATTAATCAAGTTCCTTAGGCTTAAACTACTTGACTATTAACAGGCACCTTGGGACCTGTTTTGTGGGTGATTCCAGGCGTCATTGTACCCTTAGAGCAATTTTTTTTTTTCCCTGTTACTTTCCCCAAATAGCTTTTGTTTGCTAAATACCTATTGAGTTTTTTGTTAGGACATATATAACAGGTGCCAAAGAACTTAGAAACTCATTAGGGATATCCAGTAGAACTATATTACTAGTTTTTCTTTACTCTGTCTTTAAACTTTTTTTTTTACTACCCTGTCAGCTGTTATTATTCATAACACACTTCCGTGCATTATAGTGCACTAGTGCACTATAATAACTATTAGGTAAGAGGAGAGGAGGACACATAGCATGTAGGTTTTAAAAAAGAGCCTATTGTTGCTTTTCTGTCCCATCCCAAGGCACTCCTATTGCCACGCTATTGGAGAACTTCTTATATCAGTAATTCCAGAAAATTGTTTTAGAATTAACTATTTTCTGTGATCATAATTAAATAAACTGTTTTTCCCCTTATATTATATGATCCCAAAGGAGTATCCTTTAATTTTTTCTTAATTCTTTTTGTTTTTTTAAACATTATGGTAAATTACGACATAAGGTTTACCACCTAACCATTTTAAAGTGTAGAGTGCAGTTGTGTTAAGTCTGTTCATGTTGTTAATCAGCCAATTTCCAGAACTTTCCGTTTTGCAAAACAAACTATATCCACTAGACAGTAACTTCCCATATCCACCCCCCCAACCCCTCAGGCAACCACCTTTCTACTTTTTGTTTCTATAAATTTGACTACTCTAGAAATGTCATGTAGGTGGAATCATAGAGTATTTTTTTGTTGTTGTTAGCAGCTTACTTCACTAAGCACAGTGTCCTCAATCCACATTGTAGTATGTGTCAAAATTTCCTTTTGAAGGCTAAATAATATTGTATGCATATATCTCATTTTGTTTATCTGTTTAGTGCACATTTGGTTTGCTTCCACTTCTTGATGATTATGACTACTACAAACATGGATATATGAAAAACCATTTCTGTTTTTGATCTTTTGTAATATAAATTTTAATATACCTCTTTTACTAGTGCACAAAACAACTTGCAGCAGCTTTTCATGAGGAATTTGTTGTGAGAGAAGATTTGATGGGCCTGGCAATAGGAACACATGGTAGTAACATACAGCAAGCTAGGAAGGTTCCTGGAGTTACAGCTATTGAGCTAGATGAAGATACTGGAACATTTAGAATCTATGGAGAGGTAAGCTAATGTCTGTCTGCCATCTCAGTAACTTTATTTAAAGAATTTTTTTGTTAGTAACTTTATTATAACTGCTTGATTGTATATTATTTGGAATTTGTTTCCCAGTGAAATAGTTTTCAAAATCAGTCAGCCCCGGTAACCATTACGTGTGTGCAGGTAGATTGAAGAACTGTTATATTATATGGGTCAATAAAAGATTTATAGAGTATTTAATACATACTGTTCTCGGAAGTTTAAGCAACTACTTCTGATTTTAACTCAGTTTTATGTGCATTACAAATAATTTGCTTTTTTTGAGTGCTTACTGTGCCAGACACTGACAGTTGTGAATAGCATATAATAGAGGAGCTTTTGAAGAACTTAAGTTTGGATAATATTTTGTCACTGGCTAATTATGACATTTGTGTGAATTGGAAAATAACAAATCTGAGAAATAATTCAGACTTTCCTTAAGATCATGCCTCACATTAGAATAAGTGGATGAGGTTTTTCGGGTGATGATTTCAAGTCTTAATTTTTTTTTTTTTTTTTTTTTTTAAGATATTTATTAGAGGGGTGCTTGGATGGCTCATTTGTTGGGCATCTGCCTTTGGCTCGGGTCATGGTCTCGGGATCAAGGCCTACGTCAGGCTCTCTGCTCGGCTGTGAGTCTTCTACATTACTTTCCCTTCTGCTCTCCCCCTTTCTCTATTAAATGAATTTTTAAAAATCTTAAATATGAGAGTGTGTGCATCTGCGTTAAAGAGCACAAGTGAAGGGGGAAGGGCAGACAGAGACAAGCCAGCTCCTTACTGAGCAGAGAGTCCAGTCCATCCTAGCAACTTGGGATCATGATCTGAGCCTAAGGTAGACACTTAACCAATTAAGTCTCTGAGGCGCCTCTCACATCTTGACTTTTCATGCATAGTTCTTCTCATGAAATAAGTTGGGTCATAAAATGAATTAGTAGAGGCCTGATTTTTAAATTTTATTTCTGAAACCTTTGGAGCCACACTACCTGTTTGGAATTGTCTCTACCAAGGAGTGAACTGGAGAAAGTTAAGTAACTTTAACTTCTTTGCATAATTTTCCTAATTTTAAAATGAAAATAGTGCTTACATTACAGTTTGTGAGGATTAAAAATGCTTAAAAATTTTTTGTGTTATATGACATGATGGGTACATGATATGCTTCATCTGTGGGTTATTAAAGAACACACAGTAAAAGTGGAAGGTAACTTCCTGAGAACTATAGATTCCCTGTAGAGGGGGTCCCTTCTCCAGTCTTCCAGTCTTTTAAAATTATACCAGTTAGAAGTAAGGAATTTTAATCTTATCAGTAGGTACTTTTAAAAAGTATCTCCACAAAAACAGCTTTTTAAATAATTTATGTTGAGAATGAAAAAAAAAAGTGTGACAGTGTAGACAATATGATTAAACTTAACATGGGAGTATGGACCAAATACATTTAGGATTGGGTTAAAATTTGGCTAACATAAGAAGTAAGGTAAATTCCGTTTTCTCAACTTAGGGTTTTTTCTCCCTTCCCTTAGAGATGTTCTAATAATATGTTTTTTTCCTAGCCTCTTAATAATTTTTCTTTTTAAAGTACTTCATGAATTCTTTGACCTGAAATGTCACTTTAGTGGGCTGAACAGAATCTTGTACTAGAACATAATAATTCAGAATTTCTCATTTCTTGTGTGTGTGTTGGATTTTTTTCCTTTTTTTTTTTTTTTTTTGGAATTGGGGTCTTCTTCAGGGTTATATTTTATGTTTATTTTCTTCCTGCAGAGTGCTGATGCTGTAAAAAAGGCTAGAGGTTTCTTGGAATTTGTTGAGGATTTTATTCAGGTTCCTAGGAATCTTGTTGGTAGGTATTTCTACTAAATGTTAAATAAGTTAAATGTTATTACTAATACAGCAATTTAGTTGAAATTTAATCTTGTCTGATACTGTATTTTATTTATAGTTACATGGAGCATTTGATAGCCTTACTTGTTTTCTATTTTTAGTAAAGTAATATGTGACTTGTATCTCATTATTATCATATGATAAAGTAAAGATATTTCCTTCTGTACAGGGTGACTCGCTAATAAGACCCATGATTTTTGTAACAGTTCGTCATTACGTTTTTTAAAAGCCATTTCACCCCTTGGGCTTGCTCTTATTCACTTAATGTGTTTTTATCACTCATATGTCCATCAGAATTGTCATAGTATTTTTTGAGAAGGTGTTTGTGATATTTTTTTTCTTTTGTTTAGTGCAGAAGAAAAAGTAAGAGTGGAGTAACAATAGGGTAATAAACTTCTACACAGTAGGCCCTGAATAAATAATAATTGGTTGTTGCAAAGGCATAGAATAAGGTAAGAAGTAATGGGTAGGAGAGAAGGATGGTGATGATGATAGGAGGGGAGGTTTCACTTTTAAGTTTCTGACACCATTAATGGATATTATTTACCCATGGGCTATAAGTTTTAAATGACAGTATTTTGAGTGTGAAGCTGTAGTTAAAGGAGCGTTACAGCTTGGGATGAGTTGTTTAATAGCTTTGTTGTTAATATTCTCTACATCGGTGTTATCTGTCCTTTTAAATGCTTTTTGAGACAAATGGAAAAATTTTGGTCATATATTAAGTAAATACTCAGTGATTATCCTAAACCTTTAATAAAAAAGTAAGCATTAACATAAAGCCGAGACATTTACTAGGAGGGGCTTGAGTTTTTGTCCACTGCTGTGTCTCATGAGTTTCTTGACCTCAGTGAAACAGGGCCTTTTGGACTCCATTTATATATAATTAGGCCTGTTTTGCCTTTTGGAAGTGATTTTTTGCTATATGTGTTCTATTTGTCAAACCCTGTTTAAAAAAAAAATTACAGAAAACCCCCCAGAACTTCCACTTTAAAAAGATGTTTGTTTTGCCCGGTTAACAACTTAGTATACTCTGGGACAATAATAATACTCTGGGACAAGAACTTGGACAGTTTCTTGGTATTGAACTGTTAGTTCACCTCTTACTTTTCCCAAGCATTTGTGTTGGTGTGACATACTGCCAGATAAGTAAGCTCCATATTATTGGTTCTTGTTCACTTTAGATTGAACTGCTGGGGAGATGAGATGTTAAAATTGAGTGTAAGCTTTAAGTATTTTTGTATAATTCTAACAAATGATTATAGATACAAAATATTATCAAATGTTTATCATTGTCAAATGAAATCACCTTTGACAAGCTGCTTTTGGAAACGAATCCCCTATTTAAGTCACAATTTATTGACACCTATTGGTACTAACATTGTGGTTTCTGCTTTACAGAGCATAATTTAACTTAGGTTTCTTCACCTGTAAAACTGTTTTGGAGATGAGGGTGTGAAAGGAAATCAGGGTTCTTTCCAGTGCAGCAGTTCTATAGAAGATAGCCTTGGTCTTAAAAGAGTTTTTGGTAGTGCTAATTTTGAGTAAAAATTCCTGATATTTCAGATATAAGGAAATTGGTTATTTTTGTAGTTCTCTGGTTTTTCTCTTTATTTATCTGTGCAATGATGTGAGTACTTGTCATATCTCTTTTTTCCTCTACTCTGTCTTGGTTTGCTTTGGTGAGTTGGGTTATTTGGGACTCTTCAGGAAATAGATATTAGCAGCAACTAGTATATGTTGGTGAAAAACTCAAAGGTAGCATAACGATTTCTTGGTTGTTGTATATAATAATACTACATTTCCCTCCAAAATGTTTTATGGGTGAAGCAGTCTTTTGAAAATAGTACATTTTTAGTCCAAGTGAAAAAGAAAAAGTGGTCTGAGGAGTAAAAGGGAATGAGGACTACTTGGTAGGTAAGTTCAAGAGAATTCTCTTACACATTCAGGTCCTATGAGTTCTAGACCCTGACCATTCCCACCCCTCCTAAGTCAGATGAAAAATATTATGTGAACATTGATTTAAAAATGAATTAAAACTTTTCACCTCCTGGAAGCCTTCCTTAATCACTTCTTTACTCTGTCCCTTCAGCATATATGCTCAGTGCTCAATTTATACTACAGGTGTGCTTCAGTTTGTCAATATGCTTTGGAATTTAATGGAAATGATCAGTTAAAATATTGACGGTCTCTGGTGGGACTAAATAAAACTTGCAGGTAGGTCCCTGCCACAGACCCCAGAAGGGTGATGGATATGCACTCACCACTGGTATAGTTCATAGAAGGAAGGGGCAAAGATTCTGGGGGAGGGATTATAATACATCAGTCTGATTTTTGTTTTTTCGAAAAGACATTTGCTTATTTTTAGCAGGGTCAAGGATGGCGTTGCTGCTTGAGCTTCACTCTGTTAACAATGAAGGTTGCTTTTATATACTGCTGCTAGGGCTGCTCAGAGAAGACCTACATCATGTGAATTCCCTGTCCTACTCTATTTTTTCTTTGTACCTCTTCAATTGCTGCTGCTTTTAAACTTAGGGTTATTAATGGGGAAGATTTGAGAATAGGGATAGAAAATTCTGTAATGGTGTCTTTGCTGTATTGACCCATTTGCTCTTGCTATTGTTGTTCCCTTATTCTTTAATGGAAACTATTTTCTCAAGCATGTGATAGGAATAACTTCCATTTTAACCTCTTTCAACCAAAATTAATTTATTCTGGAAATAGACTGCTAATTTAGTTAAAGAAGAATGAGGGACTTGGACTTAATAACTTTTATAAGGGATACATCTATTTCATACAGGGAAGGTTACCTGAATATTTACTTCTGTTACCAGGTAACACTGTCTAGTACTGCTTTGCTATTTTACAAGTTTGCTACCTTTGTAAGAGTTAAGTTCCTAAGGGGAAGAGAATTTTCTACCCTCCTTTTAGTTTCTCTTTTAGTTATTGGATACTTAATAACTGCTGTTTGACACACTTAAATGTTAAGTGTGGAGAAGGTAAATAATTGGGATTTTATGTCAGTGTATCATATTTCATATTTAGGTAGACTGCATACATACTATATGTATTTGTATAGCTGTGAAGTACTTAAAAACTGTGAAGAATGTTAAATGCAAACATTTTATTTTGTTGAGGAGTATTCATTTTAAAAGTGTCTTTAAGTTACAGATGTGTTGTGGATGAATAGCAACTTGAATATGAAAGCAGGATTGAATTTATTAACTTAAAAATAAATAAACAAATGGGTATGATTAATGCCAAAATAAGTGTTTCGTTTGCCTTTATTTATATGTCCAAGTTTTGGAATGGGTTGCATTGATATTTTAAAAATATAGAAATGTAGAGCACATTAAAAAAATGTTTTAGACTTGGAAAATGACTTAAGTGTGAGCAGCATTGTCAGTCCAATTAATAATAGCCTTAGGCATTCCGAAGAGAAGGAAGTTTCAGAGCAAGGATAAAATTCCTCTTTAGTTTTCAGGGTGAATATATTGAGAGTAAAAAGATGGAGCTTTGCTTGGGTTTTTTTACTTTGATAGCAAGTCAAATTATAGGGGCTGGTATTGGAAGGATTAGCAGTACTGGTTTTAACTTACTGTTACGTTTTTTTCTCTTATTAAAGGAAAAGTAATTGGAAAAAATGGCAAAGTTATTCAGGAAATAGTGGACAAATCTGGTGTGGTTCGGGTGAGAATTGAAGGAGACAATGAAAATAAACTACCTAGAGAAGATGTACGTATTATATGTAATTTAATTTGTCTTTTGCTTGCTTTCTTGCTTTCCTTTTTTTTTTTTTTTTTTTTTTTTTTTTTTTTTTTTTTTTTTTTTTTTTTTTTCCCTAAACTGTGTTCTATTCCTGGCTGACTTAATAATGTTATTTTATATTTTGGAGATCATTTTGGTGAGTTATATCTAGTCTCTGATGCAGTGGGGTTTTTTTTTCTTTTTTAAAAAATTTTGTTCCTTATAATATTGGTTTCCATGCTCAAGAAATCAAGTCTTTCAGTTGTGAGCCATGAGATCTTGGTTGGTTTCTCAGTACTTCAGTAAAAAGCCAATTTTTGATAAAATGGTTTCAGTTTGAGAATTTTAACAGTTTTGTACTTAACAAAACAGTTCGTTATAAAGGAGTTATTAGTAAATGACCATGTACTTAAACCTTTTTTAGAATCTGAAAACACTGATCATTTCTTAATTGAAATTGAAAAACCTTTTATGTTGCTCTTAATTGTCACACCCAACTTTCTGAAATTTCCTTTCCCGTCTCTTCTCACATGTTCATGTTTTGTCTACAATGCTGTTCTTTACTCCTCAAACATAACTTTAAGGATATCTTAACTTTGGTGGCTCCAGTGGCTTGAACTTTGTATGCCTATGAATGAATATAAGGCAAGGATTTTCTCCCATATGATCTCTCAGGAAGTAGCTTCAGTTTTGCACAATGGATTATTGCTTGGAGAGCTCATTAGCCTATTGGAAAGAATTCGTCTTCCCTAGAAGAATGAAAACTAGTCAGATTAGCCCAGATAACCTCATATCAAGTATTGGATGTTGTAAAGATGCCTGTTAAGGAGCCACTTCCTTTATTCCTTTTAATTAGAATGTAGAGACAAAACAAATGAGGAGAAACACATGACTTAGTATTACAGAAGTGAGTACTTGCAGCTGAGATTGGTTTCATCCTATACTGCTTCCAAAATTGCCATATATCTCAAATAACCTTTACTCTTAAAGCAACCCTCCCTCCTCTTGCCTTTGAGAGGGGTATTAAAATTGAGGTGTCATTAAAATTCAGACTTTTCCCTTTAATACCCCCTAATTTTAATGTATAAAAGAATGGTGATCCATTTGGCATACAACCACTCCGTAAAATTGGCTTGGATATCAGATATTTATTGGTCAGGGCCTTATATGAGTCAACTATAAATTTCTTAGTTTGATACAAGTAACTGCTCTTCTCTTAGATTGATTTATCTCTAGTTGCTTTCCAGTACTTAACACTTGTTGCAAAGCTAATTCTTTGAAGTCTTTTTTCATAAATAGGAACTTTCGTGTACTTTACTGTTTGTAGTTTTGGTTATTGTTACCCCCGTTTCTGTGCCAGGGTTAAGAAACTTAAATGCTTATAGAAACCAAGCAGATTATTAAATGATGAAGCAGGTTGGACTATACAAGATATAGGGATAAGAAGATACATGGTCTCTTTCTATAAAAGAAGCAGATGCTGCTTAGCTTTAATCTGGTTGCTATATCTTCCGATATTAAGAGAAGCTGGAAACTGGGGCGCCTGGGTGGCTCAGTGGGTTAAAGCCTCTGCTTTCGGCTCAGGTCATGATCCTAGGGTCCTGGGATCGAGCCCCACATCAGGCTCTCTGCTCAGCGGGGTACCTGCTTCCCCCCCCTCTCTCTCTGCCTTCCTCTCTGTCTACTTGTGAGCTCTCTCTGTCAAATTAAAAAAAAAGCTGGAAACTTAATATATAAAATATAAAATAATTTTCAGAACTTTGCATGTTAAAACAAATTTGAAGGTTGGTATTCACTTATTGGGGGCCACCATTCCATAATTTAAGCTGTCAAAATCCCCTGACAGACTCTGTTGATAGCTTGTTTAAGCTGAAGTTTTTGGTGACCACCTTTAGCCTGAGATGACCTTTCCCACCTATGTATCATAGCAGTTATTGTCTATATTATTATGTATTTAATGATTTTCTCTCAACCTTAAATTTTTTATCTTACCAAGCCACATTATGAACTCTGAGATCAAGAAACAAAGTCTGAATTCCCATATTCTCTTTTTCTCTGGTCCAATGAAGTGTATGTACAGAGTTAGATACTTGCTCAATATTTTCAATCCGTTTTTAAGATTGGATTTGAGTTTTTCATTAAAAGAAATATACTTAGGTAAAAGTTAGGGTATAGTATGAAAAGTAAATGTGTATCTATGTCCTGTATGTGTATCTCTCCTGTCTCCATTGTGTCTGATAGAATTTAGACTGTTGTTGGTTGCCTTTTCATGTCTTTATTTTGCTACTAAAAATAGTGCCGCAGCAAATATCCCTTCACTGGAGAGTGAATTCCTGGAAGTGGGTTTTTTAAAAGACCAAAGGGTAAAAGGCATTTAAATTTTTAGACCTTAGTTTTCCCACACATTCTTTCCACCAGTGTCAGAAATGGGTCTCTTTTCCACATACTTGCCAATAGAGAGTTTTAATTAGTGCCATTCCAGAAGGTGTATGTTATCTCTCTATATGCTTAAGACATTTGATTTTTTTTGTTAAGCAGCTTGTCTTTTGCACACTTTTTGTCTTTATTACTAAGTTGTTAGAAGTTTTGCATTTTAAGGAAGCTAGTCTTTTTTTATTTGTAACAAATACTACTTTGATTACTTCCCCCAATATAAATTTTTAAAAATTTTTTTGTTGGTTTTGTTTTTTTTTTTTTTTTAGATTTTTGCTGTATGACTTAAGATTTTCTGCATGTTGCCTTGCTTGGCAAGATATTTCCTACATGTAGATCATTTATAGATCCATTTATATTTCATTCTCCAGGTTTTTTTAAAGTGTGTAAATTTTGGGGGGGGGGGTGTAAGATATTAGAAACCAGGGATCCTGCTTTATTTTTCTGAAGTGCTAGTTGGTAATGTCAGTGCAATCTATTAAATATAAGTAATCAGTTATTAGCATCTTTTTAAAAATCTTAGAAATTTCGCTGAAATAACTTTTAGAAACAAATTTGTATACTCAGTATTAATCGTTTACTCTTTAAAATTTTTTATTATGTCTCAATAGTAACCATTAAAATATTTTGTAAACTATGTGTCTTTAAGGTTATGTTCTTACCTGCGCTTTTCTCTGGAGGTAACTGTTGGTGATAGCATCTCAAATTCAGGGTCAAGGTGCATTGTATGTCTCTTATTCCTTGCAGATAATCTGTCTGGAATGATTTTCCCTTTTTTACCTACTTGGTAAAATTCTATTTGTTTTTAACATTTACTTTAATAATAATCTTAGGAGTTGCCCTTAAGTTTCCACATCTGGGGTGGCATAATCCAAATTCTGTTTAATATTCCTGTGTTTTTCATTGATACCACTGCATAATTCAGTAATGTTTAGTATCTTTTCTGAGATTGTGATTGCCTTTAGGGGCTTTGTTTTATTTATCCTTTTTCATTAGTGTAGATTCGGGCAAATAACAAGTAGTAGTTACTTGGAATTAGGTAACTGGATATGAAATTGGCTGACTCATTTGCTAACTGTCTGACTTTGGGCAAATTGCTTTCTCAACTGTAAAACTGGGAGTATTTTTTTAAATTGGAGTATTTCTTAAAGTTACTTTTTGATGACTATTAGATACAGGTGTAGAATAATAATATACTCCTAGAAATACGGTATCTGCTTAAAACGTTTTAGATTTTTTTTAAACCCCTCCTTCATTTTTTATTCAGTTCGCATTCATTCTTACATGCCCATGACTTACTGAGGACAGGGTCAAGACTTCTTACTTCCTAAGCTTAATTTATAGTCCTTTTTTTCATGCCCTCTTAAGCCAGTCTGTTAAAATAACTGTTAGGAACTTATCTGTAGAATTAAGAAAACAAGAGACACTGAAACTAACTAGGGGAGTTTATTTAGGCTTTACTCATTTTTCCTTAGCCATTAGGAAGCTAGAAGTGTATTTCTTTGTAAATTGAGCGAAGTTAATCCTTTGATTTGCTTTAATATTGGTAACTAAATATTGGCCCATATCAGTAATTCCTTTATTTTACATTGTGTAAATGTTTGTTTGTGGCACTTCTATTAATGGTCAGGAAGCACTACTTCTAGCACATAATAATTGACAGTTTTGTTATGTGAGCACATATTAAGGATAACCTACCTAATGTGCTTTACCTTTTTAAAACCATCACTACCAGGTGATCTATCTGGTCTATAAATTTATACCAGTTTGAAGGAAAATTTCTTTAAAAGGTAATTTATGTATGGAGAAGGACTGAATTAGAAATTAGAAAATCTGATATAAACTGGTATTTTAAAAGTAATTTAAATTTTCAGCATACTTAAGTTGTAGGGCAAATGCAATGTGTTATTGAAAATCTATTTCAAATTCTATTGATTTTTTTCCCTTAGCAGTTTATTTTTAAATTTTGAATTTTAGTATTGAATTATAAATCCCTTGTTTTAGAAAAGTTTTCCAAATTATATATTTGTATATGAAATTTAGGCTAGAACTTCGTTAAAGTATGAAATACTGAGGATGTTGTGTTTTCTTACAGGGTATGGTTCCATTTGTATTTGTTGGCACTAAAGAAAGCATCGGAAATGTGCAAGTTCTTTTAGAGTATCATATTGCTTATTTGAAGGTTTGTATACTGTTCACATTCATATCACTGTTGCTTTATATGTTAAACTTTAAATTATATCAATTTTATATTTGTATTAAATTTCAAATCATTAAATATTTTTGTTAAGTCAACTTCAGATTTACCCTGTTCTCTTACATGAGAATTTAGGAGTAAAAGGTCCATTGCCATAATAAAATTACTGGTCGTATGCACATTGTTTCTCTTTTTCTCTGAACTTTTACATTCTTTCCTTACTGTTTAAGAAATGGGTCTCACTTGTGTTCCTGTAGTTTGTCATCACCTTACGTATATATGTGTGTTATACTGAAACCATTTTGTTTTTACCTTGATGTTTTAAATTCAAATAGGGCAGGGAGTAAGATGGGCTTTCTTCATAACTGTGGTATTTGATCAGAGGTGATACCCCATAGCCATCATTTGATAATTCGTAACCACTGTTTTTAAGATAATCTGTTTGAGTTGCTAAAGAGCAAAGATTTAAAAAGAAAGAAATGGCCCATAAATTATTAAAAGTTGGAATTGTCATTCTTCTATTTTTATTACTAGGTTTCTCTTCTGATATCCTCAGCACCTCTGTCTCTAGTAGGTTTTCCTTTTAGTCACTCTGTCATTGCTGCTATGTTAATATTTTAAAAGCAAACATGATGATGTCATTCTTTTAAAACTCATGTTTATAATCTTCATTCAGTTTGGGATTTTAAAGCCCATGCTTTATCTTCCAGTACTCTACTACTTCTTAGCCAGGAACTTTGGTCCCATCACCTTACCTTCATATTCTGTGTGACCTCGGTTTCTGAATGACCAAGTCTCCTAATTCATCTAGGCCACAACTCAGGTGTCACCGTTTTGATGGAAAAGTAGGTTAATAGTCCCTCTCATACATGGCACCTGTATTTCACTTATCAGAGTTTTAATTTCTTGAGGGCTGAGTCTGGTAATATCATGTAATTATTTGCTAATTAACAAAATGTTCATTCATTGTGCCAGAACTAAAACTCGAACTGTGAATATTGCTCTAGCATAAAAAACATTTATTCTTCTCTGTAAGCACCAAAAGATAGTTTCTTTTAGGCTTGTCTATTAAACATAACCCTTGAAGGTGGAGAGTTGTTTTTCTCTATATTGTATGCTTTGTAGCACTTAGCATACTTGGTGCTTACTAAGGTATTCAGTAAATGTTTAGTGAATTGAGTCAGCAGATCACCTTGTGAATTGTATTTACTAGGTACACAGTTGTATTTTACCAAATAACTGACCAAGATCACAGCTTCTTTCTTTGGTAGGGGGTATCGTTTTAACTGTAGGTTTTAAGAAGGTAAAAATGGTATGACAAAGAATATTTATCCTTTTTTGTTTTGCTTATTACAGGAAGTAGAACAGCTAAGAATGGAACGCCTGCAGATTGATGAACAGCTACGACAGATTGGTATGGGTTTCAGACCTTCTTCCACCAGAGGGCCTGAAAAAGAAAAAGGATATACCACTGATGAAAGTACCGTCTCTTCTGTACAAGGTTCTAGGTCTTATAGTGGAAGAGGCAGAGGTCGTCGGGGCCCTAATTACACCTCCGGTTATGGTAAAAAAAAGTTTTTTTTTGTTGTTGTTGTTAGTTTTAGTTTAGACACTTCAAAACTTTTTGCTCAGTGTTACTTAGTTTTTCTGTCTTGGCTTTGGGGGCAGGAGATAGTTTTGAGATATGTCTGTGGTAGTGAAGGCATAGTTTATGTTAATGATAGTAAAAGGTATATGATGTTCCAAGCCACTTTGTAATGAGATCAAACATTGACATTTTGTTAAGTTGGCAGTTCATGATCATTTTTATTCTTAAGTATTTAGAGTAAATCTAGGTGGCATTTCTATATACATATTTGTATACAAAAATGTATACATATCAAAACCTAGTAATGGTGATGATACTGCTAGAAATCATCTTTTGCGTACTCTCTAGGAAAGTAATAATGAAAAATAATGCTAATCAGTGTGCCAACGTTGTTTATAGTACATCTGTACTAGCTTTATAAAATACACTTTATTGGCTCACTTGGCAGTTTTGAATATAAATATCTCACATCTGGAATTATTTTATGAAATAACATTTCATTAAAATGAGGGCTTTTCTAAAAAGCCCTTAGAACTAAATTAACATTTTATAAATGAATATTTTTCTAAAATGTATTTCAGTGTGAGGATGGGGCCCCTAGCCCATGTAGGAAGGGGCCTGTGGATGGTGGTGGTCAACAATTCTCTAATCCTGAATTTTCACTTATTCTTCTTCAGCTTTGGAGTTGTCCCATTTTTCTGCATTTGGAGTTGGATCTTAGCAGTGACCTGATTTTTGTCTTCCCTGGTTCTCTTCCCTTTCTCTTTCCTTCTCTTTTCTCCATTCCTCTGTGCTCATGCTAACTGCTTTAGAAAAAATAATTCATAAGTGTTTTCCAAAATAGAAGGCATTTAGGGAAAAAATGGATAAACAAAAGCTTACAGTATGCAGAATGCACACCCAGATTTCATGTTTGAAGGATCATTTAGTGATTCCACAACTATATTAAATTTGCCTTTCATTGTTGTGTAGCTGAAGGGTTAATTATACCTTCCCTTTCATGTATTTCCATGTTCTCATTTCTTGATAGTTTTTATTATTTAAAGTTAAGTATTGAAACTTGAAAGCAACATTCTAGTAAAGTAAGTGCTTATTAGCATTTGAAGGGCAGAAAATTATGAAGTACTAGTATATTTCCTGAAAATACGTTTACTACAAAAAACAATTAACCAGTAATTTCTTTTGAGGATTTTATTTACTTACTTGTCAGACACAAGTGAGAGAGGGAACACAAGCGGGGGTGGGGGTGGGGGGTGGGAAAGGGAGAAGCAGGCTTCCCACTGAGCAGGGTGTCTGACGCAGGGCTGGATCCCAGAACCCTGGGATCATCATGACCTGAGCCCAAGACAGATGCTTAATGACTGAACCACCCAGGCGCCCAATTAATCAGTAATTAAAGAGAAATTATATTGAATGATTCTGAAAGTACAAATTGCTAGTACAGATAATCATATTTGGCTTTTTCAATGATAGGATGATGAATTCATTGAAGACTTCTTTAAGCCTCTGTGGGAAGTCACCTTACTGATGAGGCCAGTCTTTTTGCAAAATGCCTTTGTTGACAGTAGATAAAACTTTTATGAGTTAGATGGTAAGTTGTAATGAGTGGTAGAGGATTAATATCTGGATTGAAGAAAGTTACGCAAGTTTTTCAGTAGATGGCACTCTTACCTCTGAAACTTTGCAGACTGGTCATAGTGTTATATTTCTTGAAATAGCTATTGAATTTAAGTGAGCTTGAGAGAAAAACCATTTGAATTTGGTTATAGATCATCTCTTACCTACTTAATGTCAGGATATTTAGGTGATAATATGTAAGTTGTATAAGAAACATTTATTCAGGGGTGCCTGGGTGGCTCAGTGGCTTAAAGCCTCTGCCTTCGGCTCAGGTCATGATCCCAGGGTCCTGGGATTGAGCCCCGCATTGGGCTCTCTGCTCAGCAGGGAGCCTGCTTCCTGACCTCTCTCTGCCAGCCTCTGCCTACTTGTGATGTCTGTCTGTCAAATAAATAAAATCTTAAAAAAAAAAAAAAAGAAACATTTGTTCATAGTGTCTCTGAAAGTTTGTATTTTCCTTAGAGTGGGTGATATTTTAAAGCTAATGGGCAACATTTTAAGACACAAAATAAGTCTTAAAATGAATGGATGGCATGTTGAAGTTGATAAAATATAGTACTTAGCTATTAAGTTTAATGTACATGAACATTGAAAAAGGATGTGAAGTGTCTTCAGGAGTGATTTTAGAAGTTTTAGAGAGGGGAAAATCTGATTTACAATTCTGTTAAAAACAGGTTTTATTTGTTGGAGTCATTAAAAATTGGATTAGTTTCATGAATCATTTTAGAGCTGTTTTCTTTTTTCATTTTAGAGCTCTATTTAAAAAAAAATTTGGATTCTCAGTGGGCTAAATTTTTGTTTTTTAAAGATTTTATTTATTTGAGAGAGAGAGAGTGAAAGAGAGCACAAGATGGGAGAGGGTCAGAGGGGGAACCAGAGTCCTTGCTGAGCAGGGAGCAGGATGTGGGATTTGATCCTGTGACTATGGGATCATCATCTGAGCGAAGGCAGTCACTTAACCAGCTGAGAGGCATCCAGGCACCCTCAGTTGTATAAAATTGTCAGCAGGGCTGTGTGTCTTTCTTTGAGGTTCTAGGATAAAATCTGATCCTGTAACAGCTTCTAGAGACAACTTTCATTCCTTTTGCATGTGACGCCCTCCCTCTTGTCTTGTAAAGCCAGTGACTGCAGAGTTCTGCTATCTCTTTGGTTCTGCAGCTGAGCTTCATATGGTTAGTTTGGCCTCACCTGAATAATCCATGATAATTCCCCCATTTCAGTTTCCTTAACCTTATCACATCTGCCAAGTCGTTTTGCCATCCCAGAAACATTTAAGCTTTTTAAAATATGGCTAAAGCAAGAACATTAGCCAGTTCATTAGCCCTTTTTGTTTTTGACTTTAGTATCTGTCTTACCTGCTGAAATCTATTTATGTTTTAGACCACCCTCCTAAGTATTTAGAATAATAGATTAAGGTTAAAGTTTAAGAAAAATTTCCTTGCTTGTCATAATGAGTTAAATATGATGCTCTATTTCCGGAGAAAATAAAATAAGGACATTTGTAAAAATCTTAAAAATGAAATACTGATCTTCACATTTTGGTAATGGTTTCATTTACTTGTCAGTAAATTGGGAAATTCTTACACATTCCAAAAGGTGTTTTCATGACTCTTGAAATGATAAATTGCCATTATTCTAACAAATCATGATATCAGTTAGTAAATTTTTTGTCATTTGGAGAAATAAATGTTTGGGAGATTCATTTTCTTTTGTGAGATCCTCAGTCCCAGACACTTGGGAATACTAGAAACTTGCTGTATTTTTTTCCTAAAATATAGTTCCAGTGTATTAATCATTTTTATATAATTGAGTGGTTTCATCCATATTTTTTAAAAAAGAATTACCTGTAAAGGAGAAAGGAAGTTGTTAGGCTCCTTCATTTGTTAAACTTAAATTTTATTTTGGGTATCTTAATACTACTTTTGTACATCGGAAGAGTTCTTACGTTTTACTTTCATCATCAAGTGACTGGAGTTTAAATGTAGGGAACTTGTAGTTTATCATGGAATTACTTTTATTTGGGAGATAAAGGAACTTCAAAATCGTGCAGCAGATTTATTTATCAAGAGAATTGTTATGCACATTGCTAGGTGTCTGGGGGCACTTAGAGGTTCACTGTTTTAAATATAGACCAAGTGGGTTGTAAATCCAAAGGGGGGGGAAAACGGAAAACACCACATGACAACATTGCATGATAGACACACATTGCTTTTAAGGAAATAACAGGAGAGAAGAGGTCTGTTTTCAGTTCTGAAACTAGGAATTGAACTGGGCTTTGAAGGAGATAGATTTGGACATATATGATAAGAAGGGGTGGAAGTGGCATCCCAGAATTAAATATTAGATGTGGGAGTGAGTATTGCAGTGATTGAGTTATCTAAATCTGGCACTTTAGTTGTGATATAATAGTAATGATGTTGCAGGCTTTTATAGAATATTTGCATTGTTTAAATTTTTAAAAGGTCAGTATTAAAATAGGTCATTGAAACCTCAGAAATAGTCTGTCAACCTTTAGAGTCATGATGAATTTTTCTTTTGTCAGGTTAAAATTGTGTTCTCAGCATTCTTAAAATTTTTAATTTCACATAGTGTATTCTAATTTAAGCCACAGTTGCTCGTAAAACATAATTATTTTATGTACAGCCACTAAAAATACACTCCAAGTTTATGAGACCATCAGTTATAAGAAACATTGTGATTTGAGAGATGTTAAGAGTATGGAAAAATGGGCTTCCTAGAATCACTGAAATAATGGGGGAGCACAGTACAACTAAACTGTTGCTTTTTCTAAATATGATTATAAATTTGCTTTTAAATATTGGGTAGCAGTTTTATTATACTAATTTGTTTTTAAAACAGAAATTGGCCAAATTTGTTTTAGTATTTTCCCATACTAACTGTATTTGCATATTATATATGTAAAGTTTTGTGTGTTTTCTATAATACTGTATTGGCTCTGTTTCTGCACATCCAAACCAATTTTTAATTTCCTACTAGTAGATTCTGTATTACTAATCCAGTATTAACATGTAATTGTTTCTTAGTAAATTTCAAACTCAATTTTTATTTAGCTTTCTTTGAATCAGCCAATTAGGGTCATTAAAATAATGATTTGTAGGAAATAATTTTGGAAAATTTCACTCCTCTTTTTCCTTTTAAAAAAAAATTGGAATCTAATTGGCCTATGTTCTCTTTCCCAAGGTACAAACTCTGAGCTGTCTAACCCCTCTGAAACAGAATCTGAGCGTAAAGATGAGCTGAGTGATTGGTCATTGGCAGGAGAAGATGATCGGGAGAGCCGACATCAGCGTGACAGCAGGAGACGCCCAGGAGGAAGAGGGAGAAGTGTTTCAGGGGGTCGAGGTCGTGGTGGACCACGTGGTGGCAAATCCTCCATCAGTTCTGGTAGTTTTTTACATACTATGTCAGCATCCTTACTTTGTAAACAGTATAACTTTATACAAGCTAATTCATTTCCCAAGGCCACCCATTTTGGGAAGTGTCTTCTCGTTGAGGAAAGTCGTGGAGCATATGGCAAGATAAGGAGAAATTAGGGTGTTTCTTAGTGAAGGTTTAGCTAGAATATTCAGGTCAGAGAAATTTTGGTTGACTGATTCTCTCTTTTGATAGTCCAAGATTTCTTTCTCTAATTTTTGGGGGCTTATGTAATTAGAGTGTTTTTCTTCCCTAGAGTATTTGGGTTATATATTTGTTTGCCAGACCGACCCAGAAAATTCTAATGCACAGAAAAATCTAAGTAACTTTACATACTTAATATTAAAAATTAACTTAGAGGAATTTTTGCTTTACTATGTACTATTTTGGGAACAGAGGAAAAATTGTGAAATTAAAAATTTTTTTTAACTGAGGAATTGAGCTGTAAAGAAGGCTGTTTAGAAGAAAACTGAGGTGCATAAGCAGCTTTTTACTCATGTCTTTTTACAGGAATTGAGAGAATGTTTTTCTTAGTATAATGGTTTGCGGGGGAGAATTGTCAGCAATATGTGGGCTGGATTATATC
Organism: Mellivora capensis; assembly: GCA_004024625.1. Classification (NCBI taxonomy): domain Eukaryota; kingdom Metazoa; phylum Chordata; class Mammalia; order Carnivora; family Mustelidae; genus Mellivora; species Mellivora capensis. The sequence goes on from PISX010009128.1 coordinate 28,816, forward strand.
AGATACAACCTTTACATAGTTTTTTTGTATACCACTTTAAGTAAACCACTCTTAATGTTATCACATATGCCCTATGAAAGTTTATATAGTATTTTAAATGTTGTAGAACATACATATATATAATTAAATGTACACCAGACTTGCTTACAAACTACAAAAAACTTGGAACAAATCACAAAATTTTAGGGGCTTTTAAAAAGGTACTCTAGTTCCAGTGATATTCTTTAAGCCCTAAGTTTAGTTGTTAGGCATTTAGGGAAATACTTTCTATATTTTACTACATTACATTGCTATTTCCGGGGTTTATAAAATTGTAGTATGCTGAATTTCACAATAAATGTACTTTACCTAGTGCTTATGATTAATGGATAAACTTAGTGTCTTTTACAAAGATGCTAGCTTGCTAGCTGTTACCAAAGGAAACTTAGGAAAAATCGTGATTAGGTGAATTTCTTCTGTAATTTGATTGGTGGAGGCAATAAATGCACATAGGTAAGATGGGTATTTTTTTTCTTATGAATTATATCTTAAAACTTTCCCTTTTCTACCCTCACCCCACCTTACCCCACCTTCACTCTTTTGTTTCTGGAGATGGGAGTACTAGTCAACATTCATTTCTCTATTTTCTTATAACCAGTTAGAATTTGAACCCCCCCCTTTTTTTTTTAAGTTTGCTTTTTTGTGTAGACTTGTTTTGATTGCTTCGGTTCATTAACATTAGCACAAAGAAGCAGCAACACGTTGAACTCCATAAAGGAGACAAAGTTGAATATTTCTCTTCATTTTCATTTCTCTAGCCTCTGGGCAGGATTAGCTAAGAATGTGAATGTCAAAAGTAGCATGTAATAATATACTATTTCCTAATATATTTTCAAAACAAGTCCAAGAAATGGTAGGAAGCTGAGGGTGTTTGTTCATCTGCTTTAATTTTCATTGCCGTTTAAAGTTCTTCATATTTGTTATTTTCCAGGCAAAATAGTGATACAGAAAACATTTATTTGAATACAGAATATAGGGGGAGAATTGAAGTTTCTTTATCATTAATAGATATTGTTCGATATAGATCAAAACATGACTAATGACTGCAGCTCTCTTAAACAAATATTTCTTGCCTCTGACATGCATATAGTGCTCAAAGATCCAGACAGCAATCCATACAGCTTACTTGATAATACAGAATCTGATCAGACTGCAGACACTGATGCCAGCGAATCTCATCACAGTACTAACCGTCGTAGGCGGTCTCGTAGACGAAGGACTGATGAAGATGCTGTTCTGATGGATGGGATGACTGAATCTGATACAGCTTCAGTTAATGAAAATGGGCTAGGTATGTAAGCACTTAGGGAAGAGATATATTATTGTATAATATCAATGTATGACGCTTTTAAAAAAACAACAACAAACGTAATGCAATTTGCATATTGAATTTTTCTTAGTATTTACTTCAAACAAGATAGCTTTGTGTCTGTCTGAAGTGTCTAGTTCTCAGATTTGTATAGCTAAATTTGAAATCAGAAGGGTTTATTAAAGTGCCCTTTGATGCCATTAAATCAGTATGGATATTCAAACTGCAAGGCACTTAATACTCGTATATTCCTAGACCAAAATTGGGCTTTCAGCTTGCCTCTTTAAAATTTATTATAAATGATACTAGTGAAGGTATGTATATTGAGTAGACATAAACTTCCAAAGGGCTAAAATGTTAACTTTGCTTTAAAAAAAAAACCAACAAAACCTGAATTCTATTGGAAAGGAAGACTTTATTCCTGACTGATGGTAATTATTGACTTTGTTCAATTAAGTGTTTAAAACCCTCTTAATTTCCAGATGATAGTTCCATTTTTAATCTATTTGAAATGCTTAAAACTACAAAATTATTTTCCTGTCAGTAATGCATGTTTTATCTTCCCTGTTTAATTAGAAAGTTCTCTTTCCCCATTCTTAAATCTTTGAAGGAAAGAAGTTTGTTTTTTTTTGTTTTGTTTTGTTTTGCTTTTGTTTTTGTCAGAATAGTTCATGGTAAACTTTGCAATTACAGATGATAGCGAAAAAAAACCCCAGCGACGCAATCGTAGCCGCAGGCGTCGTTTCAGGGGTCAGGCAGAAGATAGACAGCCAGGTAACTTGAGTGGATCTGTTGACAACACCAGGTCACAAGCATGGAAAAAATGTCATGTGTCTGCTTTCTAAATATATTATACTAAACATGTACACATGTGTGCATATACATTCAAGATGTGCATTGCATAAATTGTTTTACTCAACTAATAAGACTACTTAAGAAAATGCATTCTTCCTTCACTCCGTAAATGTGTTAGTAACCTTTGAACTAATGTTGTGTCTTAATTTTTTTTTTTTTTACATGGAAATACTGTTGAGAAGACCATTATTTTGTCCACTTGGCAGATTCTGCATACTTGCGTTTGGGCCTGCCATCCCAGGGACTTTGTTGTAGATTGTGATTGAGGTTGATTGGCAAAACGGGGCAACTTTTGCATGGTGCCACTTACTATATCTGAATTCAGCACCTCATTTTTGTGGGCATTGTAATACCACAGTTTTTAAAAAAAGTATAAATGAGAAAAATACTTGAAAGTGTCTTTTTTCTAATAAGAGGAATGCATGTTATGTTTGTGTTTATTGTAGTGTGATGCCTTTTCCCTTACACCTACTAACTATTCAAATTAATAGTACTTATTAGTTTTAGAATGTTTAGTCATAATTTTTCATAACTTCAAAGAAACTTTGTTTGCTGTGTCTATATTATTTTGAACATAATTCCATTTCCTGTATACAGAAAATCACGTGTATATTCACAATGAAGAAATTGTGTGCACCAAAAATAAACCCCTTTTAAACTAATCAATTTCTGCATTCTTTCCAAAGCAAATTCTTGAATGTGTTTTCCCTAAATAAAGAATGTAAATTTAAGTATCTTTAATATTTTAAGTTTAGTGGTTGTAGAGACATTTGGGAAAACTGGTTTAAAGGTGTTCCCATTTTGAAGAAAACTTCATGTTTTAAAGATAGTTGTAAATTTAAAAGGAATTAAATACTGTCAAAAATAGAAAGCTTCCAGAAAATGTTTCTTACTGTTTCTTTTCTCTTCCCTCTCTCTATAGTGTTAGGAATATCTTTGGATCAAGAGGTCATATTTACATTGTTTAAAGTTGGCATGGCAGTGAATACTGCTGTACTTTATAAATAAGGAAAATTCAGACTATCGTTTTGGGCTTAATATAGGGTAAAGAACAACATAATTTTGTTAACTAGGTGGATGGTGGTTTATTACCAAGTCCATGGACATAAAAAACATAGTGGTGTTAAAGAAGAGGCAGAGAGATTTCTATGTGATACTAAGTGAAACTTGAGTAATTTGGAGTATCCAATAATTTGATGATTTGTTCCATACTTATATTTATTCCTGTTATACTCTGTTCTTGGAATTGCTGCTTTTCCTGTTTAGAAATCCTTGTCTTCCTTGCCTGCCTTCCCTGCCTTCCCTTTCCTTCCCCTAAAACCTTTTAAAAGCCCCCTAAGATAGCGTTGATGGAACAGGTGCATCATTTTCTCCTTGCTCCTGTCAGTACTTCTAGAAAAGTAGCCTCATCTAAAAATATGAACATTGCCTTATATACACAGTCATTTCATTTGTTCTCATTTGCTCAAATTTTTTTGTTGTCTTTAGTGTAAATTAAGCAGTGAATATTCCTTATTATACTTAGAAAGTGACTATATACACTTGTGTCCAGTTGATTTACTTGGGCCCCTTAGGAAATTCAACAGTCCAAATTTTGCTGTACAAATTGCTGTATTTTGTTCCTAGGAATTGTATTATATTAATCTTTAATGTCCTTTCAAGTGGCTAGTTATTATAAGGACTGGCTGTAAACAGGCTTTGAGTCACCTTAGTTTGTTTTTGGTTGTACCTCCCTTTATGGCAGAGGGGTGCTGTAATTTTTTACCTTGCCAGCTAAGTGCTTCTTAATTTAGTTGATAACCATATCAAAGTATATTATGCTGTCTGTGTACATAGTGGATGAAGGGTTCTTTCTAAGAATTGTCACATACTCAAATTTAGCAATAAATTTGTGCAGCATGGTTTCCAAGTAGCTGAGTTCTTCAGGTGTTTGAAGGCTGAAGTATAGAAACAGAATCAATTCATATTAAGGTGCTCCCCAAACTAGAAATCATTTCTAGGATGGTTTTGCTACCATGTATGTGGACATAATAATGAAATGGATTTGATAGTATTCCTCTTCCCAGTTTTGGAAACTATTACTAAATGTATTTATAAATTAACAGTGGATTTAAATGAAGATCTTTATTTTAATTTAACTGTAATTTAAATTACAGTTTGGAAGAAAAGAGGCAGTTTTAGACTGGAAACATCTATTTGGTGCTATTTCTTATAAGTGATTTGTATTCTGAATTAAGTGGTTTCTTTGAAATTTAAGATTCATTTAGTAGTCTCAGAAAATTTTGGATCTTATAAAAAGTATGTTAATTCATGGTCACAAAAAATGAATTATAAATACCATCCAGCTTCTTTATCAAAATGATTTATTTTCATATAATTTGAACCTGATGGACCATTTCTCCCCTAGAGACTTTTAATAGATACTTTAAAATTTACTTGAGTTTTCATTCTTTACATTAACTTGCTCTCATCCCGTAAATTAAAATAAACTATATTTCATATAATGAGAGATTTCCCTCCCCAGTCTCTGGTAGAAGATAATTCTTTGAAAGAGAGCGATTATTTTGATATTTCTCCAAATTATGAATTCTAAGTTGTAAGTCCTAAAGAGAAAGGATTGAGGTATAAAGTGAGGCCAGAGTACCTGTAGAACAGAGATGTTGCACTTGGGTTGATAGAAGAGTGTTAGCTTGCTTATTCTCACTATTGCCATCCATGTCCTTGCAAACACATATCAATCAGTCCCTTGAAAGATTGTCAAAGCAGGGAAGAGGTGGTTACTGAATTAATGGTGGCCCTTTTCCCACCAGCATCATTGTCCACGTTTTTAGGGTGGTGGTCTGCCGTCTTCAGTTGGCTTGTAGTTTTTTATTTTAGATCATTCAGAATGGTTTCCACTGTGGAATGTGAAAAAGGAACCATGAAATACCACACTTGGATATCTTACTTAGGCTTTAAAACAAACAACAACAAAAAAAACAACCAATATTTGAGTAAATCAGATCTGATGAAATTTTCAAATCGAAGTATATATATAGCACACCACGATTTGCACCAGATATGCCCCATTTTTTTCCGCACTGAGAATTGCAAACACTGGGCTTAGAATGCTGCATTTCCTATTCCTGGTTGTGGATTTCTGTATCAAACTTTATCCCACAACTGTAGAGTCAGTCAGAAGCAATGGCTGGATTTCTGTGAAAGTAGACTTAAATGTAGGCTTCCTTGGATTTCCAGCTTGGAATTTTCTATTGTCAGCACTAAATCACAGACGCATTTTTCAAGTTTTGTTTTTGGTTGGAGGTGGTACCCAGCTTAAAATTTTGAAATTGGGTTACCCACCATCAGTTTATCTTAAAAGTAAAGTTACTCTTTATCCATAAATAAACTTTAGAAATATTTTTCAACACCTGTAATTTTTTTCTCATCTTCAACAGTCACAGTTGCAGATTATATTTCTAGAGCTGAGTCTCAGAGCAGACAAAGAAACCTCCCAAGGGAAACTTTGGCTAAAAACAAGAAAGAAATGGTAAGGAGAATTTAACCTGTAGGTTTTTGTTGTTTTTGCTTTTTGGGTTTTTTTGTTTTGTTTTGTTTTGGTATGGTTTAGCTTTATTTTTACTTAACTTACTGTGTGATCGATCACTTGTTTCCCCAACTAGACAAATAATACTTTATTTTATTATTATTTTTTTTTTTTGACAAATAATACTTTAAAGACTACTCTTGATTTTGTTCTTGGCCCCAGGTAACTGAAGATATGCATGCTTGAGCCTGGAATACTTTTCATTTAAAATTCCAAATAGCATTTGTGAAATTCAGTCTACCCAAAGATATTGGGCATGGAGACTGTTGGCTTAATTTGGGGAGCAGTAGGCTATATACCTCTTCTCAGTGAGGGATGTAGACCTTTTAAGTTTCAATTCTTTAAATGCTTTAAGGGATTTGAAATGTAAATGAATTTCAAAAAAAAAAGGTGAGTAAAATAGGTGATTATTTGCTTAGGGTGTGTTAACTTTATGTCTTTTACATGGTGAGCTTTCCAGTGGTTAAAATTAGGTACAAGTTTTCAATAAACAAGTAGATTATTCTGTAATTTAGCACTGCTAGGTACTAGAGATAGAAGTTGAAAGACCAATAGATGTGGAGTACATTGGTATGTGCTTTGAAAATTTAACATTTTAATTCTTTGATCCAATGTGGTTATGAAACTAAAATGATTTATTAGCTAATTAATGTTTATATAGTTGTTTTCCTCCTCAGCTTTAGATTTCATTTATAAAGAAGTTGAAAAAGTTGTCTCCCTTTGGCAGGCAAAAGATGTGATTGAAGAGCATGGTCCTTCAGAAAAGGCAATAAATGGCCCAACTAGTGCTTCTGGCGATGAAATTTCTAAGCTACAGCGTACTCCAGGAGAAGAAAAGATTAATACCTTAAAAGAAGAAAACACTCAAGAAGCAGCAGTCCTGAATGGTGTTTCATAAACTGAAGAAGTTCCTAGTTTACAGTTCTTTTACATTACATTTTACAATAGTGCTTGTACAAGCTTGCCAAAGATAGAATATGGATCGCCAGTCTTTACATCGCACTTTCAGTTCCTCCATTTGGAATTCAGAAAGGGGAGGGATCCTGAAGATATCATATGTTAAACATACTTTGACACCTACTGTGTTATAAAATATATCATCAGATGTGCCTTGAGAATAGTATATGTAACATTAAAAAAAGTTGCTGGCTATAGGAAATGTTATTTTGTTTTCCAAATATGGCAGAGATGGGGGGAGGTGGGAGGGATGGGATCCCTAACGTAATATTCTTTATGAAAGCATTAGCTGCTTTTGTTACATTTTTAATAATATGCAACCACTTCTTCACCTGAGGAAAACTAGAATGAAATGCAGTCTAAAATATTTTGCACTGAATTGTAATTTCTCCATTAGTTTAGTCTGGAAACTGGTCTGTTTTAATGTGTTTTTTAAATGCTGTATGTGGAGGAAAATCTGCAGACCACTGGAATACATTTGTTAAATTCTCATCTGCAGGGACACTGGGTGATATTGGCAGTGACTGTTCTACATTGAGGCTTTGTTTGGTTTATTTATTAAAGTGTACAGTATTTAAAAATCAAACATAGCTTTAGTTAAAACACTAAGCTGAATTAGTCATGTCCATTTCAGACATAACCTGAACTACTGAAAAGATCAATTTCCAGGAGGTTTATTCTGTATAAAAGTACATGTTAGTCTTCAGTAGAATATCTTTTCCTTTTTTTCTTTTTCTTTACTTTTTTTTTTTTTTTTTTTTTTTTTTTTTTTTTTTTTTTTTTTTTTTTTTTTTTTTTTTTTTTTTTTTTTTTTTTTTTTTTTTTTTTTTTTTTTTTGATTTTGGATGTTTGATGTGCAATATGTTTTTGTATGCAGGTAGTAAATAAACTTTGATCTTCCATTTGCTGATTTTTAACTTTCTACTTTTTATACTAAATGTAGCAAAGTAGTTGGAGCTAGTAATAGGTCTAGAATAGTTGATTGCTTTTTTAAAAAGCATTTACACTTGCTCATAAATATTATTAAAATATTAATTGGTTAGTTAATCATTTTGTAATGATTCCTTTGAAATCTTAGCACTTAAAATTTAGTCTGTTTGAATAGATTGGCTTAGGGAATTGATCATACATTTGATACTAGTAAAGTCTCTATAATCTTATCAAAGGCAACTTTTGGAAGGCAGTGGGAAAAATCCAGAATTTTGTTTTGGCCTTTGATAATTTATTAAAATTTATTTTTATAAAATAGTTATGGTGAGCAATTTTTAAATAGTAGACCATTAACTTGGTTTCTGATTCTCAAGTAATTTTGAAGGGTGTCATGTTAATGATTGTAGTTTTTGTATGTATTTTAGCCACATGGCTTAATTTTAGGAAGATAAAGACTTCACATAAAGTGTGTTCAGAGTAACAGTGATAAAATAATTATGCAGACATATGTGAGGTCATATCAAATGTGGATTTATTGGAGGGTAAAGCTAAATCCACATTTGGATTTACGGTGGAGGGTTTTTTTTCCCCCCCATAGAAATACATAGACCACTTAGCAAGAAAGACAGTCCTTTCTGTCTGTCATTTGGTGTTTGAAAAGTGTTTTTTATGTGCATAATCTTAGTTATATACATTAAACTGTTGAGTGATTTTAGTTAATTTATAATGAAAGACATTTCAAGGTACTGCTAAAAATGTAGTATTTGCCAGGGCAGTGTCCGTATAACCCCCGACATCAAATTTATTATCACTGAAGTTAAGATGTGATGGTATTAACATGCTTTTTCCTAAAACCCTAGTAACAAAATTTATAAGTAAGATGTGGTATGAATAGGGCAGTCCTTGAATTTTGAGTAACATATCAAATAATTTCATATCCTGATTTTTAAAAACTTAACCCACAGTCACCTTCTTTAAATCATTAAAGGTTAGAAGTACAGTTGTTAGCCTTTTTTTTTCCTCTCCAGTAACAGGGTTATAGATAAATTACAAGGTATAAGAATTCCCAAATTGGTAAATACGGTATAAATAAAAAATGATTTCTCATTTTCTTTGATGTAGAATAGATTTTACTAATATCTTTCTTTCATAAAGATTGTTTCATTGAGAAAGTAATGTAAAACCATCTCAGAAAATGGGCATAGTGCAAGCAGTTCTTTAGTAGAGTAACCATATTCTAGGAAAGAAGTATCAAGATTTCATTATTTACAAGTGACTAAACCTCATGGCTTGTGTACTGTAGAACCATAATAGGCTTGCCTTTTTTTCCTAAGAGAGGGAGGAGCAGAGAGAATGAGAATCTTAAGCAGGCTTTACAGGGCCAGCACAGAGCCTGATGCTTTGAGCTCAGAACTTTGAGGTCATGTCTTGAGCCGAAGTCGAGTTGGATGCTTAACTGACTGTGAGCACCAGACACTCCCTATAATGGGCTTTTCGTGGGATAAATACAATATACTTTGATTTAGAAGTGAAAAGGCCCACTCCCTGAAGGTAGTAACCATTGTTGATTCAGGTAGCCTTCCAATTATTTTGAGGGGTGTATCTTTTTTGGCAACTACTACACCAGTTAGGTAAGATGTTGCTATGGGAAAACTTACTGGTAAATTAGGATATGCTAAAAGACACTCAAAGCAAAAAAAAAATAATAAAAAATAAAGGTCTTGTGCAGCCCTCACGTTGTTCAGTATACTTATGTGGAGTCACACACAGAAGTTTATTAAGATTACATGGGGGCAAAAATAATCTTTCCTGAAACCTTGGGAAGCCTAGTATTTTTGTTTGGCATCACCTTTTTATTCATTTTTATAGATTTTATTTTTAATGTCTATACCCATGTGTGACTCACTCTCAACCCTGAGATTGAGTCACATACCCTCCCAACTTGAGATAGCCAGGTGCCCTGGAATCACCTTTTTAAAGCCTTCAGTGGGCTTAAGACTTTTGCTACATGGGGTAAATGGGTTTTGTTGATAGCTCAGTCACTGTTGGTAAAATTATAGTAGAAGTACACCAGTTTTTAAGTAGTTGTGTATTTTAATGTGGAGTTGAGAAGCAGCACATCAAACTGGTGAGTTCATGAAAACCTAACAGGCATTACTTAGAATCAGGTTGAGGGAGGTCACTTGAATGATTTTGCAAAAGAAATAAAATATATATAGGTATATGTAAGTAATCTAAGAACAGATGACAGTAAACTAGTGAGGAAGAGGCAAAGTAGCTGGTATTTTTTTTGTATTCCAGGTCTCCCTTGTCAGCCATTCTTTTGTTGCTGGGATCCATCATTTTCATGCTAAGTCACAAGTGTTTGTAGGTATTGTTTTCTGTGAGTTGATTGTGTAACTTGAGAAAGGTCTCTGCAGAGTTGGCATATAAACTAAATGTTGCAGTTAGATTGGGAAATTGTACCATTTGTCTTCCCACAGATAACGCCCTTTTTTGAGGTTGAAACCAACCTAGTTTTCTCATAGGCTATGCCTACAGTGAGCTTAGTTTATAAGGACAGATGAATGGACAACTAGCTATAAGGAAGTAAGTCCTGTGTTGGATGACTTTATTGGGATGAGGGTAAAGCAGACTTTAACACTTGGATTTTCTAGAAGGCCTCAATTTGAATTTGAACCGGATTTGTGTGTTTGGTGACAAAATTCCAAAAGGCAAAAGATGTTTGGTATGAAGCCTCACTCAGTTTCCTATCTCTGCTGTTACAGTTTGGATCCCCAATACCTTTTAAAAGGATACCTGGTATAGTGAATTTGGTGATTCCTTTTTAAAATTTAAAAATTTTTAGTTACTAGGAAGTGTTCTTGAATGGATAGTAGTTACAACCTTTGATAATATTGGGGTTTTATTTCAGGATTTGCCATAAACTAACAATCACAGTCTATAATAGTTAAACTTTGCCAAGTGGTAGTAATTTGAAGTTGCACTCAACTGTTGACTGAAAATAAGTCAGTTATGTTAAGCCATAGGAAATTGCCAGTAGTGGACCATTTTTGACCCATGAAAGTGGCAATTTCCTATAGCTCAACCTAAATACATTTTTAAGTATGACCATTTACTCTAGAAATCCAAGCAAGAGCCTAATCATCCAGAAAATAAATCCCTTTTTTCTCGATGAGGGATGTACATTCTTTAAGAAGGGTTTATTATTTATCAGTGGATTGCTTTAGATTCAGAATCATCTGTACCTTCCATATTACTACTTCAAGTACTCAAATAAGGTATAAACTATAATGCAGGCTATAATATTTGTAAGAGGATTTCTACCAGTCCATTTGGCTTGCCTCTTTCTTCCTCTGATAATCTGAAGATTGTAGATACAGGTGTACAGAATTGGGAGTTTCTGTGTACCTAACCGAGACATTCCCAATGTTGTAGGCAATCTTAAAGGCAGAAAAAAGCAAGGGCAAGAATATTTTTCACTGACATTACCAGTCTTAAAGCCCCACTATTAAGCATACTACCGAATAGCTTCTTAAATTTGTGTTTCAGTGATTGGTATGTTTTTCTTGGAGTGAAACTACAGAGATATTTTCCAATATCTTGTACCTGTTTTACTTGGACAGTCAAAAGTAGGTGATTTTTTTTTTTTTTTTAAAGAGTATTAACAGAGAATAGTTTTTTGTAGATAAATGAATTTGTCTTGTTGCCTGGAGCTTTTGCCTCAACCTGGTTGAGTTTCGTTTTTTGACCTGCCATTATCAGATTGTAAAGAAAGAATCTGAACGTTATGTTGGAAATTCCATTAACTGTAACTGTACTGAATGAAATAACAGCAAGTGTTAACATAATCCAGATTATACCTAAACACTAAATACTATGGACCTTGTCCATAGTAATTGGACTAATTTATAACACTGGATAAGAAGCTCCTCCTCTTTTTCTTTTTTTTTTTAAAGATTTATTTATTTGATAGTGAAAGAGAGAGAGTGGGGAGAGACAGAAGGGGAGAATTTTAAAGCAGACTCCGTGCTTGATCCCTTAACCTGTGAGATCATGATCTGAGCTGAAACCAAGGGTTGGATGTCTTGAGCCACCCAGGTGCCCCTGTATAGAAGCTCATTCTATATCCTGTTCCTAAGGCAACAGTTAGCTGTAAGCAGACACCGTGAACTGTGAAAAACAGTGCCAAAATAAAAACAGAGCTTAGGTCATTGAAGTTTCCTGGTACTCAGTGTTATTCTCAGTTCAGGATTCTTTCTATAACCAAAAACCCACTCTAGCATTTTAAATAGTGTTTTTGTACTTTACCTCGTTTAATTTTTTTCTATCCTACTCTTCTCCCATTGAAACAGAATTCTGTATTCTAGCCAGAACTGTGGAAACTTAAAACCTGACTTTCCAATTCTAAATGATCAATTATGCCTGAGTGAATTTTTTTAAAGATTTTTAAAAAATTTATTTATTTGTCAGAGAGAGAGAGAGCGAGCGAGCACAGGCAGACAGAGTGGCAGGCAGAGGCAGAGGGAGAAGCAGGCTCCCTGCCGAGCAAGGAGCCCGAATGTGGGACTCGATCCCAGGACGATGGGATCATGACCTGAGCCGAAGGCAGCTGCCTAACCCAACTGAGCCACCCAGGCATCCCCTGAGTGAATTTTTTAAAGAATTATTTCTGATGCAGGGTTTTAAGGTAGGGCATACATTTTCAATATGCTGAATACAGCTTTTTAGTGTGGCACAGTTGAACATGCTTAGGGTTTTACTCTTGTGTTACTAAGATGTTAGTTAATCTAATACCTTCCAATTAGTGGTTTTCTAGCTGCCTTTTTCTAGCTACCCTTTTTGCTTTCGTTATAAATTAAAGTTAGAGAAAACCTTTAATCAAGCTTCTAAAATTAGAATATATGAGTATTCCACCTATTTTTTTTTAAGATTTTTTATTTATATATTTGACAGAGTGAGAGAGGGAACACAAGCAGGGGGAGTGGGAAAGGGAGAAGCAGGCTTCCCGCTGAGCAGGGAGCCCAATACTGGACCCAATCCCAGGACCCCTGGGATCATGACCTGAGCTAAAGGCAGAGGTTTAACAACTGAGCCACCCAGGCACCTCTCCACCTGTTTTCATACAAGTTCTCAATTGTTTCTTAAATGGTTTGGGTGTTCTGGGATACTGATTTATATAACTATACTACTTTTTTTTTTTTAATGCTTCAATAGGTATTCCCATCATTGGAAATCTTGAAGGCAAGATAATTTTCCTAAAATTCTAAGAGTGGGAAAAGATTTAACTTCCAGGACCACTCACTATAGCTCACTTTTATTACCAGCAAAGCAGTTTTTTACAAAGCAGCATAGGACTCCTATAGTAATGTCCACCCAGAAGCAGGAAAGGCAAAATGGAATGGACAAAGAAGGGGAACTAAATCTCTGCTTTGTGAGATCTAACATTAAGGCTGTGGATAGGAATTTCTTATAAACTACATATTCAAGACTAATACAGGGAGAACCGTGTTACAAATGAACACAGTAAATTGGAGAAGACCCCTGGGCTTGCTTACAGTTTCATTAGTTCAGAGTAACCTCTGAAATAATTCGTTCTTTTTGGTTTCCTACCCATAAAATGTGGAGGAACCCTCACTTTTTAAGCTGGCCATTAACTGATGGGAAGGCAGAGGCCCAAGCATGTAGGTAGTATACTCAGAGCCTGGCTGTTACTAAGTTTGACTTGAAACCTGCACCTCCTATGTGTTAGTGCTATGTGCATACCTACCTCCCCCTCGAAGAAGAAAAAGTCTGAGTACCTACTGTTTTAAAAGGCCCCAAGCCAAAGGTGTAATGACAACTCTCAGGTTCAAATTTCATTACCACCAAGGAATACATCCCTGGTTACCAAGTGTGTAACAGGTATCTCAGTGCAGGTTAACAACACGTGGACTTTAGGTTTGAGAAAGATCAGCATTACTTCACTATTGTTTCCTTACTTGTAAAACACAAATGTTTGCTTATAGCACAACGCTAGTACACTGTAAGTAGTCAATAATAACATTACACATCAAGTATTTTGTTAAAAAACCATTAGAAGATGAAAAAAGATGAAGGCTCTCTCACATAGATCATACTTGAACCAGTTACCCACTATGTTCTAGACCCTTCACACAGGTGACTTTTTTCCCAAGAAAAATGGTAGGTTTGGCTCATAATCTACAATGAACTGTGGATTCTTCTACTTAAAGGTAAGCCTAGAGGAAATAAAACATTACTATGACAGAAAAACGTGCTCTGTTGTGCTCCTGTTACTTTGAAGTATTTTTCATTGTCTTAATAGTTGCTTTAAAACAGGTGTGCTATTTGCATTGAACACCTGAAAATATACCCACTACATGACGTTTTCCCTTTTAGGGTTAATGCTTCATTGCCTCTGGGTATATTAGCCCATAGTTCCTATTTGTCTTTAAAAAATTTGCTTTTAACTTTTAATTGATAATATCTCTTCTTAAAGAAATTTGATTAGTCCAAAAGACTGAAACAAAAGTTAGTAAGACAAAATAGAGCCTCATTATTAGATAATCTTTGCAAATTCATCTGTTTGCTAAAATTTGTAATCCCAAAATCAATACTCAAGGTACTTTCCTGCTCATTCATGGACATGGCAGAGTGGTGAAAATTTTAAATCACCCAATGCCCAATGTTATGCTTGCCTTATTTTACCGTATTGTAGATAAACATCCCTTCTGTGGTCCAGTTAATGCTGAGTTTTTCACATTTTTGTGCTTACTGGTGATTTTCCTGTTTAAGATGGCCTTCAAGCTTGGTGAAATGCTGCCTAATGTTCCTAAACACAAGAAGGCTGTGATCTAATGACAGGAATTAGTGCTGGCTCTAATTTTAATGTTAATGAATCAACATAAGGTATCTTTACTTAGAAACATATCAAACAAGGTTAAATACTGACTGGCTGATAAAAATATGACCCAGAGGTTCGGAGGAACCTTTATTTCCCCTATGAACACATGGTTCAGTATTTGCTCATTTCAGTGTTCTCAGTTAACTTCATAAAACATTGCTATTTTGAATAACAAAGTGTACCTTCATATCCTTTATCCCTAGAAATAACTAGAAAGATTTATTTTACATAAAAGCCAGGGCTGCGTTAAGCTGGTGCTTTCTCCTGCTCTAAATCATAACAAGTAGACTTAATCAGATTTTAAGGAAATGGTGAAAAACTAAAGAACAGATATAACTCAAATCTGAAGTGCCAGTAAAAACATTCCAACACCAAACAGGATTAATGCCACTAATCTTAACTGACCTTGAGAGTCCTGTATTCTCCATTAATAAGAACTTTTAAGATGATAAAGTTTAGATGATAGGTAGTATGACTTACCATCTTAGAGCTAATGATAATATTCCTGCTAGAGGCCACAGACTTTTACTTCAGATGTCTTCACATGTCCTCTGGTTCAAATCCTTCTATATTTTATGTTAGACCAATAGTCTCAGCCACTTACCATAAATGTTATTTAAATAAGACTCTATAAATTCTCTCAATAGTCCATGCTGAATGTTTTCCATAAATGAGAGCATATCAGTTTTTAGTTTTGCTAATTATGTTTAAGCTTGATAACAAATGCGACAACTTACATTAAAAAACCCCCAATAATTTCTAAACTTTCAGTTTAAGTGGCTAGTTCAATACAATGTAAATATTTCTTGATTAGAAACAAGGCCTCTGCTGTCAAATCTTATACTGTTAACAGTTTTTAATGTATGAAATTAAGTTCTGTCAATTACATGTAGATAGGGATATAGTTATATTTCTTAACGTCCAAGCTGTGGCTAAACTCACTTTTAAATTTAAGGTTCCAAGCAGTGGGGTTGATTTTCTGAACTTTGAGCAGCCTTTTCTCCCAATAAGATGAATCCCTCCTATAACAACCTGTGTACATTCCATCATAGGATCACACTGTATTTTAATTACCAATTTTTCAGTGTATCATTAGATTGGGGGCTCCTTCAAAGCCAGAAAAGGTCTATTTCTATTCAAATGGTATCTATAATAACTGAATGTTAAATCTTCAAATATTCTATAATGTGATTTAAAATCCTCACATTCAAAGAAAAAACTTCTACCAATCCTTTGGTTTAGTTTGTACTAAATCATTTTTAAAATTTGTAGCTTTGAGGCATTTTATTATAAAAAGCTAACACTCATATACATAAACTAACAAGAACTTCATCACACATTTACTTCATTTTTTAGCTTGACCTTCTAGTAAATCTTTAGCTTCATTGATTTTGGCTGCTATATAAGGAGATCCTCCTATAGGAAGAAAGAGAAAAAAGGAATAGTTTTAATATGGCTTCTCAATTTCTGCTTGTTGAAAACCTATTGTTTCAAGGATCCCCATTGCTTATCTGGGAGGTGGAATTAGCAGAAATGGTATTTTCACTTTTTAAAATAACCATGACACAGCAACCACGTGACCAAATTGTAATATATTTGGCCAATGGGAAATGAATTCACATGAAGGTTTCCACATAAATGGCACCTTTAAAAACTTGAACTGATAGAATTTTTAAAAAACCCCACATGTGACCTTGAAATAGTATAAGTTACTATTTATGAGGATTAGAAGTAAATGAACATGAATTTATTGTACCACGTTACTTTGAAAACATGGTTCTCAGGTTTCTGAGCTTTGTTGGAAAGACCCCATTCTTTTTCTGTCCTTCACAATTTTTCTGTTCCTGTTATTGTGCCTTCATGATACCTATGGGCGCTTTCCTACTACTCTGCTGGAGCACTGATTCTCAAGATGTTCTCAGAGCAGCAAGCGTCAACATCCCAATAAGAAAATACACCTTTATAGGCTCCACAATAAATGTAAATCAGAAGTCCTCCAACAGAAGCTAAATTTTGTAAAGGGAGCTAAATGCAGTCTGATACCAATCACAGCCATGTTTAAATTCAAAACATTCTTAATGAGGGAGGCATCTTTGAGCTCGCTGAGTAGACATCATGAGCAAGGCTCACCCTCCCGAGTTGAAAAAATTTATGGACAAGAAATTATCATTGAAATTCAATGGTGGCAGACATGTTCAAGGAATATTGCGGGGGTTCGATCCGTTTATGAATCTTGTGATAGATGAATGTGTGGAGATGGCAACTAGTGGGCAACAGAACAATATTGGAATGGTGGTAATACGAGGAAATAGTATCATCATGTTAGAAGCCTTAGAACGAGTATAAACAATGGATGTGTTTATCAGAAGAATCAACTGCTTCCACATGTCCCCTCTCCATAGTACCTGTTTTACTACAATATAAAAATCAGGTCGTGTGCATTTTCATATTGAACTTTTTTGTTAAATAAACTTTTATAATAGCCAAAAAAAAAAAAAAAATTCTTAATGAAGGGCCTAGCCTTTTTTGAGCAGTGGAACATGGATTTTAGGTCTGTAGTTTTGTATTCCTAGTAATTTTTTGCTTTCAACACAGCCAAGTCTGCTTAGAAATGTATCAGAAACAAATCTTAATGGTTTCTAAACAGGTAACCTCTAGTTCAAAGGTCTAAATGGACAGAAAAAAACTAAGTTTTTAGTTTTCTTAACTGAAACTTAACATTTCCTTTAATAATATAGACTACCCCCAACCAAAAACTACAATATTGATAGTATTTAAACTAGTAGAAGTCATATTTTATCACTATTGCAGATCTGAAAATGGTAATGCTTATCACTACTTTAAAATTACAGTAGTTACTAGGTAAGCTTATTCATAAATTTCTCACTCAGGATTTATTAAGACACTGGAATATGGATGGATCTAGCCTAGGCAACAGTGCTCACACTGAGATTTAGGCACTTCCTTTGGAATAGCCAAGAATTAAGTTATTCCACTAGAAACAGTCACTTAAAAACATGTACAAAAATTTAGTGACTACTTACCCTTGTCTGGGTGATTTAAAAGCATAATTCGTCGATGAGCATCTCTTATTTTTCCTTTATTGGCAGTAGGACTAATTTAAAAAGAAAAGGATAGAGTTTACTTCTGGATCACATCAAAAAATTGTACACAAAGGCTAATTAAAGTGACTGTGAAACGAGTCAATGTCGACACAACACTATGAAAATTGGTTTAGGAACCTCTTCCTAACCTATAATGTGATGAATCTTCTGAATGAGGGCACTAAATAGCTCCTTAGGAAAATAAGGCTTTTTTTTTTTTTTTTAAAGATTTTATTTGAGAGCGAGAGATAGCACAAGAGGGATGAGGGGGAGGAGCAAAGGAAGAGGGAGAAGCAGACTCCTTAGGGGGCAAGGAGCCCGAAATGGGGCTTGATCATGACCTCAGCCAAGGCAGACATTTAAAAGACTAAGGCACCCCGGTGCTCCAAATAGGGAATTCTTAAAAAATTGGTTGAGGGACACCTGGGTGACTCAGTCGGTTAAGTTTCTGACTTAAGGATTTCGATTCAGGTCATGATCTTGGCGTTCTGGGGTAAAGCACCGCCCTGGGCTCTGAGCTTAGCATGGAGTCTGCTGTTTCTCCCTCTGCAACTCCCCACCCTCATGCTCTCTCTGTCTTGCTCACTCTCGCTCTCAAATAAAATACTAAAAAATTAGTTGGACTTTTTAAAAGGAAAGCATGTTTAAGTATCTGGAAATGGAGATTTTCACTACAAAAAAAATGTAACAACACTGTACACTGCTATTATTGGTTTAAAAGCTCATCTTTCAGTGAATTAAAAAGTGCTTATGTGCCACTGTGCCTTCTCATTGGACTTTTGTAGGGAATGTTTAGATCTTAAAATGTAACACTTTTATGACTGTTAATAAAAGGTCTTTTTATATTCGCTCATAGTTCTAGAGTTGTAGAACAATGTTACAAATATTAGAAATTATTTACCTTACGCCTAGTATTAATGCTGCTTCTCGTTTTGTCATTTTGGGTTCAAACCCACCTCTATAATAGCCACCACTGAAGGCCTGAAAGAGGAAATGCATTCATAAAAATAGGTTATTAGAATAAACAAAATTGCTAAAAGTGTTGAAAATGTTCTTAGCAGAAAAATTTAGACATTTCAGAGAACCTTAACTACAACTCTTACAGCAGCATTTTAGCTTTATAAGTAACAACGAGTATTTTAATGATTATTAAACATCCATTTTTCTTCCCCCAGGGTGCCTGGGTGGCTCAGTGGGTATAGCTGCTGCCTTTGGCTCAGGTCATGGTCTCAGGGTCCTGGGATTGAGTCCCATATCAGGCTCTCTGCTTAGCAGGGAGCCTGCTTCCCTCCCTCTCTCTGCCTACCTCTGCCTACTTGTGATCTCTGTCTGTCAAATAAATAAATAAAAATCTTAAAAAAAAATGTAAGACAAAAGAACAGTGTGCTTCAAAGCCAGTTCTTCTGGGAATAAAGTTAGCTGTGTTATTAGATAAAAATTTGATCTAAGAGGGGCACCTGGGAGGCTTAGTCGATTAAGCATCTGCCTTCGGCTCAGGTTATGAGCCCAGAGTCCCAGGATGGAGGCCTGCATCAGGCTCTCTACTTAGCGGGGAGTCTGCTTCTCCCTCTGACCCTCCCCTCTTTTGTGCTCTCTCTCTCAAATAAAGTCTTTAAAATATTTTTTAAAATTTAAAAAATTTAAAAATTTTGATCTGAGGGGCGCCTGAGTGGCTCAGTTGGTTAAGGACTGCCTTTGGCTCAGGTTGTGATCCCAGGGTCCTGGGATCAAGTCCCACATTGGGCTCCTGCTCAGTGGGGAGCCTGCTTGTGCTCAAACTTTCTGTGTTAAAAAAAAATAATCTAAGAATATGATTATATGTTAGAAAAACAAGTGCTTTAAGAAAAGGATTTGGAGATCTTTTCAGGTGAGTGGTTCAAGGGCATTTTGAGGTTAAAAGGTTAACTACAAAAACAAGACTTCAAAATATGTATTAAGAAAATAAAGCTACCAGCTCCGCTGACCTTGTTACATCAGAAATCATATTGGTAAAATCTACCATCACCCTATTCTGTCAAATTCAGTCACAAGAATAAAAAGTACTGAACAAGCTGTCACAGCCAAATATCACATCCACTCGTACTCTATAGCCTACTTAACTCCAGCTACCCAAGAATCTTATTAGGGAGTGCCAGGGCCACACAGTTAAGATGGATCACTTCAGATCCCTAGATCACTCCATGTTTGTCCTGCAGAACAGATAAGGCAAGTATTTGGACAAATGATGAGGTTAATAGTATCTAAACAATAAAGTGATAGTAACTTTCATGATACTAGAATTGTTACTACCTCAGCCCCAAGTCTGTCATATAAAACATTTGATTTTTGAGGATAACATTACAAAGCTCAGAACATCTAAACCCTCTTTGTGGGAAGCAAGAGAAGGGACCCAAAGCAATCTCTTAAAAACTTCATGGATGTTTGGAAATTTACCCTCTTCAAGTGTGACTCTAGGCTTCAAACACAGGAAGCAAAGAATTAGCAAAAATGTTTAGTAAGTCTTACAGATTTTGGTAGACTCTGAAAAACTTGTTTTACTTGAGGCTCCATATGTTTCATGGCTTGCAAAACATAACGGCCTAAAAACAAAAGCAATAAAATAATTTAAAAATCTCCAACCTCCCCTACTTCATTTCCACTCCCAAATCATAAACAAACCTGCAAATCCTGCAGCAGCAATGGTCAGTCCAACTGCTACCACTGTACTTGCCTGGTAAGGGGAAGCAGAGTAAGTAAGTGACTTCTGCAATTCTCACCCTTCCCCATCATACCCACTGTCCCATCCCAAACTCTTTTAAGTTTTATTTCAAAGGGAGAAACAACTTATAGGGAGAAAATAGTCTGCCCATCATCCTTTAAAAGGACTGCAACTTTTATCTCCAACTCATTGTAAAGTAAGGGATTTTCACTGTGAAAGGTAAGAGCGAGAGGATTTAATTTACTTTTACAACAATGAAAAAGATGACTACCATCCCTTTGAAAATCTCTTTCACCTCAGGGCAAATGAAGCTACATTAATGTTCAATCAAGAACAATGGAAATAAAGCTTCCGCTAGAGAACTATTTAAAGTCACTGCAGAATTTTGACAACATGTTTCAACGTTAAACGTGGGCTTACCTAGAAGACTAGCTTTTCACAGCGCCTTTGGCACTGTGTTGTCTCACCCTCACTGTACGGAGGCCCACATGTATTCAGGAATCGAGAAAAGATGTGTCGGCAAGGGCCAAGGAGAAAGATACAGCGAAGCAGAGAAGGTACTGTGAGCTGTGTCAGGGGAAGGGCAAGTATAATCAAATGCGTTTCCACTAATCACTAAACCGCGGGGACGACGAACCAGGGACTGGAGTCCCCTGCAGAATAGTCATGTAAGAACATAAAGGCCCTCAAGGATTGTGTCCTGGAGGGATGTGGCTCTCTGAGGCCCTACATCTGCAGCCCAGAGTCGCAGTCCTCCGAGGTCGCGACTTGAGATTGAGTCCTGGGCCTGAGATTGCTAAGGAGACTAGAAGGGCGACTCACCATGGCTCTGGCTTGGCTCCCCGGCCTCCACCGAGAGTGCGGTTCATCCCAGCCCCAAGGCCGCAGCCACCAATTCCCACTCCTTCAACACACAGCAACGCGGCCACCCCCAACAGATACAAACCGCGCAGACACAGGAGCCGCAGGAAATACGGCAGTAGAGGTCGCAAATAGGTCGGAAAACTGTCGTAAAACGGGGACGCAGCGGGCCAGAGGGGAAAGGGCGTTCAAGCAGTGGGCAGGTGCAGAGAACGACTTCAGATTGGTTGGAGGGTGGGCGGATCGCCTCCTTATTTGGGCTCCCAGCTGGGGCTTCTGTGTGTTTTGCCCTTTGCTACCGGCCCGAAGGTGTTTGGAAATTCCTGTGGGGAAAGGTATTGATGCAGAAGGGCGAAAACAAATACTGTGTAGCCTTACTCAGAACGCGTTCCGAACCCCTATTCCCCCTCCCCTCACTTTTCAGCACTTGCATTCGCCTTTTATTTTGTTTATAACTCACAGGGGTAATGAATATCCTTAAAAATGCTGTAACAGTTACACCGTGAAGCGAAATAAATATGTGGCAAGCCAGGATGGCAGACGAGAATATGTCCCAGAAAACCAAAACGACAAACCAAAATGTGTTTCAGGGGTGCTCGGTAGCATTCTCTTACTTAAAAGAATTTTATTTTAATTTGTGACTTGACAGGACCTTGTGTAAATATTTAGGGTTTTGTAGAATGGAAGTATCACTTCAAAGTCAGTTAATATTCTGATCATGGGATTCCCAAATCCCCCACAACTGAAGAATGCTGTTTAAAATTTCTCTTCCTCTCCTCAAAAACTAGGGTTTGGTTTTGCCATTACAGGGCATCAGTTTCATATGTCCCTCCATAAATGCTTGAGAAGAGGAAAGTAATGGAGACATTAATGGAAGTTTAACAATGTTTGGATGATCAAGTAAGTTTGGAGTTGCTTTCCACTTAGAACTTACAAAGTATTAGCAATCGGTTTGCACTGCAATGAAATTCTGCTTTGATGAGCTGGCTGCATATTAGACAAGTATGCAAATTTGCTGGCTTTGCTTTACCCATCTGTAAAAAGATTCTGCATTTGGGTCTTTAAGAATTCTTCTAGCCCTGCAATTTTTAATGTAATTTATTGTCAACCAAAATTTCTTATGTAAAGAATTTTTATTATGTATATTTTTGGTATGTACAAACTACAGCACGTAGCTTGCCTGAAGAACAGGTTAACATACAGAAGCCCAATCTTAGGAAACCAAGGATAGGCAATGTAGGGAGACACTTGAAATGGACAGGGCTGTTTTTGGAGGCAAGTCAAAATAGATGTACAGCCTAGTTCTTTCACTAGGGTTGTATGACTTTGGATAAGTTATTTCTGACTCTGAGTTTTCTCATGTGTAAAACAAGGGTAATGATGACTACCTCACCAGATGGAGAATTATGTACATACTCTTCATGTCATTATCACTTAGTGTGTTGGCCATTATTATTATTATGAGGCATGTTGAAGTACGAATTGGTGTGCAGAGGCCCTTCCAATTCTCATATCTCACTCATGGTTGTAAGTCTGATAATCTTCTCCCTTCCCACTAAGGACATGGAAGGAAGCTATAAAAGTAATCTTTTGAAATTTCCACAAACAGATGAATGGATAATCATTCCTTGCTTCTTCTAGCTTCTGATGACTGCCAGCATTCCTTGACTTGTGACGCATCATTTCAATCTTCAAGGAAGGTCAGTATCTTGAAATCACTCTCTGTCTTCATATTGACTTTCTTTATGTGTAGATTCTCCCCTTCGTCCCTTTTAAAGGATACATATAATTGGATTTAAGGTACAATCCTATAATCTCGGATAATCTCCACATCTCAAAATCCTTAACTTAATCATAGCTGCAAAGACTTTGCCATATAAGATATCATTTACAGGGGCACCTGGGTGGCTCAGTGGGTTAAAGCCTCTGTCTTCGGCTCAGGTCATGATCCCAGTGTCCTGGGATCAAGCCCCACATCGGGCTCTCTCCTCAGCAGGGAGCCTGCTTCCTCCTCTCTCTGCCTACCTCTCTGCCTACTTGTGATCTCTGTCTGTCAAATAAATAAAATCTTTTTTTTTTTTTTTTAAAGAGAGATATCACTTACAGATTCCTGATTTTAGGACCTGATCTTTTGGGTGACTTTTATTTAGCCTATTACAGAGAGTAAGAAAAGACAAAAGAGAGGACTTGTGGGATAAGAGAATGAGAAAAGACTCTGCTCAATTTCTTCTCCCAAATTTGCCAGTCAGGTAAATCACTTCTTGGGGAGGAGTAAGTGAGAGGTGAGAGTACAGAGAAGTGTTCTTGATTGTGCCTTTCAAATACTTCTTGACCATGAATCTTAGTAAGAAATACATTTTACATTGTGACCCAGACAACAAATACATACTTGGAGACACACACACACACACAGAAACACACACATATGCACACACAAATACACATTGAATTTAATGTGTATTTATTTGTTTATTGTTACTTTTTTATGACTAGCACATTTTTTTATGTGCTTGAAAGGCAAACATAGGTTGTACAGCGAGAAAGTGATAAAGGTTCTCTAATAGAGAAGCAACTATACCAAAGATTTATAGTAATAGGTACAATCTATTCAGACCTCTTAAATAGAAATATGAAAGAATCTTCGAAAGGAAACAAATCCTATATAATTTCGGGGACAGAACAGCAGCCTTGTCAGGTTAGGACGACTTGACATTGCTAAGTCACTTTCTGCATTGATGCTATATTGCCTTCTTCACCTTTCTTTCTTGGTAATCAATTTGTATTCTGGGACAGCTCAGTGGAGTAGCTTATTAAAATGTATCCATAGAGCTCTGAATCTTAAGTGCTATGTTCTGTCACTAATAGGAATCCAAATATCAGTGAGATCACTCTTAGGTGTATAGCCATGAATTCCCACGACCACTTAGCCTGAAATGAAAATGACACTCTCAAATTAGTTTAAATTGTTATGCACAATCAAAAGTGATTGTTAGAGATGATCTCTCAGAGTGATTTAACCTATCGTTACTTTTATTTATTTATTTTTAAAAATATTTTATTTATTTATTTATCAGAGAGAGAGAGAGAGAGAGAGAGAGAGCGCACAAGCAGGCAGAGTGGCAGTCAGAGGAAGAGGGAGAAGCAGACTCCTGACTGAGCAGAGCCCGATGCGGGACTCCATTGCAGGACCCTGGGATCATGACCTGAGCCAAAGGCAGCCGTTTAACCCACTGAGCCACCCAGGTGTCCCTAACCTATCATTACTTTTAGACCTGTATTTAAAAAAGCAAATGAGGGGGACGCCTGGGTGGCTCCGTTGGTTGAGCGGCTGCCTTCGGCTCAGGTCATGGTCCCAGCGTCCTGGGATCGAGTCCCACATGGGGCTCCTTACTCGGGGCTCCTTACTCGGCGGGGAGCCTGCTTCTCCCTCTGCCTCTGTCTGCCTGTGCTCTCTCCCTCTCTCTCTGACAAATAAATAAATTTAAAAAAAAGAAAAAAAAAAAGCAAATGAGGGTCACCTGGGTGGCTCTGTCAGTTAAGGGCCTGCCTTGGACTCAGGTCATGATCCCAGAGTCCTGGGATCCTGGGATCCAGCTCCTCGGCAGACTCCCTGCTCAGCGAGGAGTCTGCTTCTCCTTCGCCCTCTGCCACACCCTGTACTTGTGCTCACTCGCTGTCAAATAAATAAATAACCTTTAAAAAATGAGTAAAAAAAAAAAAAAGTGAATGACTTGAATAGAACCTGAAAGAAAATGACATAAGACATGAGAAACTATGGGACTACTTAGAATATTAGTAGAGCTACAAATATCTTTAGAGAAAAGCCTCCTTTAGATAAAAACCTCCCCCATTTTGTTAAAACGTACTGCTCTGATCCATTCAGAGCCGATGAGTTTGCTGAAACCAGAGGTGATTCAGGAAACTAGGTAGTCTCCTGCTTTCTGCAAGTCCAAAGCAAACTGCTCTGTCTGCATGTCTTACATCCTGAGCCCTCAAATAACTGCTCTGTGAAGTTAACAATGTCAGAATTCTGATTTGCATTTCTTGTTCTAAGATATTGTTGGCAAATAGTTTGTGCTTTTCCTTTCTTTTTAAGAATATGAAATGAATGCTTAATTCAGCATAGAAAAAAATGGAATAAATGTTCAATAAAAGATAGTTACATAATTTGTTTCCTCCTCTGTAAAGTCAAAGTAATACTAGTACTATTGTTTTAAGAATGAAGTTAGATAATATGTGTAAAGCATATAGTACCTAAATAACATAACTGCTCAGAGAGCATACTATTATTACTTGAGCTTTTCTCCTCAACCCTGTATTCTCAGAGTTTATTTTTCAAGGATTAAAAAAAGCCAAGTTTTCTCACAGATTGTTAAGTGATAGTTTGTCTTGCCAACGGCTAAGCCTTGAGATAACCAAGAGACAAATTTCTTAAAACATGATATGTTACAGATGCTTTCTTGCAGTTTTGAAATACAGCCTTCTAAGACTCCATTTTCAATCCAGTGGGTTCCAAAATGATCTAAAATGGTTCAGTTCAGTTGGAAGTAGATGTTGGGTACTACAGTCAGTTCTTCTTCTTTTTTAAAAAATATTTTATTTATTTGACAGAGAGAAACAGCCAGAGAGGGAACACAAGCAGTGAGATTGGGAGAGGGAGAAGCAGGCTTCCTGCTGAGCTGGGAGCCTGGTGTGGACCTCTATCCCAGGACCCTGGGATTATGACCTGACCCGAAGGCAGACACTTAATGACTGAGCCACCCAGGCACCCCTATAGTCATTTCTAAGATAACTAAACTGGAGAAAAATAATTAAAACTTTATGACTAGATCTGGTCTTAGACTTTTTGGTAAGTTCACTTAAAATAATAGGATTGTTGCATGTGGCAAGGAGACAGAACTCCTGATAAGCTATATGTCAGAAATCTTGGGTGGATTTGAGAAAAAAGGCAAACTTAAAGGCCCATGCATGGCTTCATCTTATTCTCTTGTAGAGGCTGTATGGGTGAGAGGGTAAGACCATCTTTCTGATGCAAAAGAACAACCTCTTCCTCTTTTCTGTCTGGACTTGGAGCTGTTCTGTGACATTGTCCCTTGCCACAATATCTGCTTTCCTCGGGCCTGGAAACTATATTCACCCAAGAATTATGTTTCTCTTTTTGATACATTCATCATTCATCCAATGAAGCTTTTGGTGTATTCCTTTGTCTTTGTCATCAACGCCCATTTTACTTGAGCAAGTTTTTCCTACCACGTCTTCCTTTGCATTCAGTAATTCCTTTCAAAGTTTCTTGATCTTTAGCTTTTCAAGTGTTATATTCACAGAAACTGTCTGAAGGGTTTCTGGGTATATCCTGCAGCCAAACTTGCTGATCATTATTTGATGAACTGTTTCTTTCACTTTGCTTATCCTTTTCACTGTCTGTCTCTCTTCTTAGATATGCTGTTTACACTTCTTCCAACATTATTTGTTAAGTTTTTGTTGCTTGGAATTTTCCTCATGGAGTTGTACAGTTTGTTCTTATGACCATCCCAAGGAATGGTTAGAAAAGACCAAGGTTCCAGGAAGATCATTAGGTATTTCTCCAAATACTGCATGCTCAATCCAGTGGAGCTTGAGTGGAATCACAACTGGCAGTTCATTCAGGTATTCTGCATCTCTCATTGATAAACCTCTAGGGCCTTCTTCACTGCATTCAGGTTAGTTGCCACAATTTTTACTTTTTGGGATAGTGTCATATTCCTTTTTTGAGGTTATTGATAATTTTCTTTTCTTCAGCTAAGACCTCCTTAGTGTCCAGCCTTTCTCTTAGAGTTGAAGGGCCAGGTCAAAAAGACCCATATCACAATTTTTTGGGCAAATAGAATCATCAAAAACCTCATCATGAGATTAATATTCATCCTCATCACTTTCCCAGGTGGATTCTTCTTCACTTGATTCATCACTGTCATCAACGTCATCAGCATATCCTTCAACCTCCTTTTTTTTTCATCCACTTTATACTGTTTAAGACCTTAATGAGGAAATTAGCAAATTTATTGTTTTCTCCAATGGCAGCTTGGACACTGGTATAGAGTACCTTTTCTTGGTCCTGGAGCTTGGAAATTTCATTCTTTTTCTCTTCCATCTTGTTAAGAGTTTCATTTATTTTCCACTGCATATCTGGTTCCTCTCTGTCTAATGAATTAATGTGCTCTTGAAGTACATTTTTGCTTCTCAGTTCTTGAGGAGAAACATTTCTTGAAGTAATGTGATATGGTGCAGGTCAGATCATTTCATCTGAATATCTAGTTTTAGTTTCTGATGCCTTGGTAGATAAAGTTCTGCATCAAAAGCAACAGTTCCTTGATCCTGTTGGTCAAATACTGTTGCATGTACAAGTGTTGAATCTCATCCCTTTTCACAGTCTCCAGCTTCACATCAGTTGAATCTGCTTTTTCAAATTCCATTAACTTTGGAGTATCTAGGCTGTGTTGATGCCTTTGAGGATCTAGACAATGAATCTCGTGTCATCAGAGCACTGTCCTTTTCAGAAGAGAGTCTGAGAAATCCTTCCTCTGAGCCTGCAAGACACTGCCTTTTCATCCTGACACTTCATCTGCTATTCCTTAAAACTAGGAGAGTTTCATCATCATGCTGAAATCTCTTTTCTGGAAATTTTCCTGGGTATATCTGGGAGATTTGAGGAATAGAGATATGCTTGGATAGGAGAAGAATCAACTGAGTGCTCTTCAGTTCTTGTACCAGGCACTGTATTTCCTTGGTGACAGCCACTGTGAGGTCTTGGAGAGAGAGGATTCACCTGTTCATGTGCATTCTCTTTGAGGACCACGGGGTCTAGCTGTCCCAGTTTCTCTTTCTTCTTGGTGGCATTTATTCTCATATGGTGAGGTATCTTATAGTCTCAGGCTGTCTTCATATTGAAGTCTTTCATATACAACTGGGTCTCTTTGATGACTTCAGCATCTTTGGGATCTTCATAGTCATCATCAGTTGTACTCTTGTACAGTTCCATTCTTTTTTTTTCCCACCACTGAATTTTAAATTGGGTCCCTTTCAGCTTTTAATATGTTTTTTCCTTTTCTCAATTAGATTTTCCACTATAATTTCTCTTAGAATATAAAGTAGAAATTTCTTACCATTTTCTTTTTTTTTCTTAATTGGCATATAATGTATTATTTATCTCAGGGGTACAGGTCTGTGAATCATCAGTCTTACACATTTCACAGCACTCACCATAGCACATATCCTCCCCAATGTCCATAACCCAGCCACCTTGTCCCTAACCCTCCAACCCCAGCAACCCTCAGTTTGTTTCCTCAGATTAAGAGTCTCTTATGGTTTGTCTCCCTCCCAATCACATCTTGTTTCATTTTTTTCTCTCCCTACCCCCCACAACTCCCACCCTGCCTCTCAAATTCCTCATTTAAGAGAGATCATATGATAATTATCTTTCTCTGATTGACTTATTTCGCTCAGCATAATACCCTCTAGTTCCATCCATGTCACAAATAACAAGATTTTGTTTCTTTTGATGGCTGCATATTCCATTGTATATATATACCACCTCTTCTTTATCCATTCATCTGTTGATGGACATGTAGGTTCGTTCCATAATTTGACCTTTGTGGACTTTGCTGCTATAAACATTCAGGTACACGTACCCCTTTGGATCACTACATTTGTATCCTAGGGTAAATATCCAGTAGTGCAGTTGCTGGGTTGTAGGGTAGCTCTATCTTCAACTTTTTGAGGAACCTCCATGCTGTTTTCCAGAGTGGTTGCACCAGCTTGCATTCCCACCAACAGTGTAGGAGGGTTCCCCTTTCTCTGCATCCTCGTCAGCATCTGTCATTTCCTGACTTGCTAATTTTAGCCTTTCTGACTGGTGTGAGGTGGTATCTCCTTGTGGTTTTGATTTGTATTTCCCTGATGCCGAGTGATGTGGAGCACTTTGTCATGTGTCTGTTGGCCATCTGGATGTCTTCTTTGCAGAAATGTCTGTTCATGTCTTCTGCCTATTTCTTGATTGGATCATTTGCTCTTTGGGTGTTGAGTTTGATAAGTTCTTTATAGATTTTGGATACTAGCCCTTTATCTGATATCTCCCATTCTGTCAGTTGTCTTTTGGTTTTGTTGACTGTTTCCTTCGCTGTGCAAAAGATTTTGATCTTGATGAAATCCTAATAGTTCATTTTTTCCCTTACTTCCCTTGCCTTTGGTGATGTTTCTAGGAAGAAGTTGCTATGGCTGAGGTTGAATAGGTTGCTACCTGTCTTCTGCTCAAGGATGTTGATGGATTCCTGTGTCACATTGAAGTCCTTCATCCATTTTGAGTCCATTTTTGTGTATGGTGTAAGGTAATGGTTTGATTTAGTTCTTTTGCATGTGGCTGTCCAGTTTTCCCAGCATCATTTGTTGAAGAGATTGTCTTTTTCCATTGGACATTCTTTCTTGCTTGGTCTAAGATTAGTTGACCAAAGAGTTGAGGGTCTATTTATGGACTCTTTCTTCTGTTCCATTGATCTATATATATCTGTTTTTGTGCTAGTACCATAGTGTCATGATGATTACAGGTGTGTAATAGAGCTTGAAGTCTGGAATTGTGATGCCACCAACTTTGGCTTTCATTTTCAACATTCCTCTCACTATTTGAGGTCTTTTCTGGTTCCATGTAAATTTTAGGAGTATTTATTCCATTTCTTCGAAATAAATGGATGGGATTTTGATAGGGATTGCATTAAATGTGTGGATTGCTTTAGGTAGCATAGACATTTTCACAATATTTTTTTCTTCCAACCCATGAGCATGGAATGTTTTTCCATTTCTTCATGTCTTCCTTAATTTCTTTCATGAGTACTTTACAGTTTTCTGAGTACAGATTCTTTGGTTCCTTGGTTAGGTTTATTCCTAGGTGTCTTATGGTTTTTGGTGCACTTGTAAATGGGATTGACTCCTTAATTTCTCTTTCTTCTGTCTTGCTGTTGGTGTATAGAAATGCAACTGATTTCCATGCCTTGATTTTATATCCTAATACTTTACTGAATTCCTGTATGAGTTCTAACAGTTTTGGAGTAGAGTCTTTTGGGTTTTCCACATAAAGTATCATTTCTGCAAAGAGTGATAGTTTGACTTCTTCTTTGCTGATTTGGATCCCTTTAATTTCTTTTTGTTGTCTGATTGCTGAGGCTAGGACTTCTAGTACTATGTTGAATAGCAGTGGTGATAGTGGACATCCCTGCCGTGTTCCTGACCTTAGTGGAAAAGCTCTCAGTTTTTCTCCATTGAGAATGATACTTGCAGTGTGTTTTTTTCATAGATGTCTTTGATGATATTGAGGTATGTGCCCTCTATCCCTACACTTTGAAGAGTTTTGATCAAGAAAGGAGGTGGTACTTTGTCAAATGCTTTTTCAGCATCTATTGAGAGTATCATATGGTTCTTGTTCTTTCTTTTATTAATGTATTTTATCACATTGATTGATTTGTGGATGTTGAACCAACATTTCAGCCCAGGAATAAATCCCACTTAGCCATGGTGAATAATCCTTTTAATGTACTGTTGGATCCTATTGGCTAGTATTTTGGTGAGAATTTTTGCATCTGTGTTCATCAAGGATATTGATCTGTAATTCTCCTTTTTGGTAGAGTCTTTGTCTGATTTTGGGATCAAGGTAATGCTGGCCTCATAAAATGAGTTTGGAAGTTTTCCTTCCATTCTATTTTTTGGAACAGTTTCAGGAGAATAGGAATTATTTCTTCTTTAAATGCTTGGTGAAATTCCCCTGGGAAGCCATCTGGCCCTGAGTTCTTGTTTTTTGGGAAATTTTTGATGACTGTTTCAATTTCCTTATTGGTTATTGGTCTCTTTAGGTTTTCTATTTCTTCCTGGTTCAGTTTTGGTAGTATATCCATCTCTAGGAATGCGTCCATTTCTTCCAGATTGTCAAATTTGCATGGCGTATAGTTGCTTATGTTATGTTCTTATAATTGTGTTTTTTTGGTTTTGGTTGTGATCTCTCCTCTTTCATTCATGATTTTATTAATTTGGGTCCTTTCTCTTTTCTTTTTGATAAGCCTGGCCAGGGTTTTATCAATCTTATTAATTCTTTCAAAGAACCAGCTCCTAGTTTCGTTGATTTGTTCTACTGTTTTTTTGTTTTTGTTTTGTTTTGTTTTTGGTTTGTAGGCTTTCTTTGCTGTTCTTTCTCCAGCTCCTTTAGGTGTAGGGTTAGGTTGTGTACTTGAGACATTTCTTGTTTTTTGAGAAAGGATTGTATTGCTATATATTTTTCTCTCAGGACTGCCTTTGCTGTGTCCCACAGATTTTGAACCATTGTGTTTCATTATCATTTGTTTCCATGAATTTTTTCAATTCTTCTTTAATTTCCTGGTTGACCCATTCATTCTTTAGAAGGATGCTCTTTAGCCTCCGTGTATTTGGGTTCTTTCCAAATTTCCTCCTGTGATTGAGTTCTAGCTTCAGAGCATTGTGGTCTGAGAATATGCAGGGAATGATCCCAGTCTTTTGGTACCGGTTGAGACCTGATTTGTGACCCAGGATGTGATCTATTCTGGAGACTGTTCCATGTGCACTAGAGAAGAATGTGTATTCTGTTGCTTTGGGATGAAAAGTTCTGAATATATCTGTGATGTCCATGTGGTCCAGTGTGTCATTTAAGGCCTTTATTTCCTTGTTGATCATTTGCTTGGTGATCTGTCCATTTCAGTGAGGGGGATATTAAAGTCCCCTACTATTACTGTATTATTGTTGTTGTGTTACTTTGATTTTGTTATTAATTGGTTTATGTATTTGGCTGCTCCCATGTTAGGGGCATAGATAATTAAATATCTATGAATATTTAATCTTGTTGGACAGACCCTTTGAGTATGATATAGTGTCCTTCCTCATCTCTTATTATTGTCTTTGGCTTAAAATCTAATTTATCTGAAATAAGGATTGCCATTCCAGCTTGCTTTTGATGTCCATTAGCATGGTAAATTGTTTTCCACCCCCACACTTTAAATCTGGAGGAGTCTTTGGGTCTAAAATGAGTTTCTTGTAGACAGCATATTGATGAGTTTTGTTTTTTTATCCATTCTGGTACCTGTGTCTTTTGATTGGGGCATTTAGCCCATTTACATTCAGCGTAACTATTGAGAGATATGAATTTAGTGGCATTGTATTACCTGTTACTGTATATTGTCCCTGATCCTTTCTGATCTACTATTTTTAGGCTCTCTCTTTGCTTAGAGGACCCCTTCAATATTTCCTGTAGGGCTGGTTTGGTGTTTGCAAATTCTTTTAGTTTTTGTTTGTCATAGAAGCTTTTTATCTTTCCTTCTATTTTCTTTTTTTTTTCCACTTTATTCATACACATTTAATTAAGATGAAATAGGCTTCATGCAGACAGTTACCATGCACAAGGATAGTACTGGACATGTTGGCTTTATCTTTAAAAATGGAGAGATAACATCCATAATGAAAGAGAGTCCTGCAGTCAGAAATGGTCTATATCTGTACAAAAAATAAAGTTAGATACAGTGAAGGATAAAATATGACTATAATAATGAAGGTTTCAAAAGGTATTTTTTAGAAAGGTATTGTTAAGATGAACTAGTTAAAACATGTTAAAAGAGGAAAGAGTAAAAGTTAAAAAAATTAGAATAAGAAAAAAATAAAATTAAGAAAATTTAATTAACTTTGCAAGACTGAAGAATCATGGGGAGAAAGCCATAAATTCCATCCTTTGAAATTTTCAGCTGGAAATCTGCTGTTCTCCTTGATCAGTGAGCTTGGTCTAGTCTGAATGTTCTTGCTGATCTTCTGGGGGAGAGGCCTGTTGTAGTGATTCTCAAGTGTCTTTGCCGGAGGCGGAATTGCACCGCCCCTGTCAGGGGCTGGGCTAAGTAATCTGCTCCGCTTTGCTCTCAGGAGCTTTTGTTCCTTGAATGCTTACCATAGAGCTCTGGAGGACAGGAATGAAAATGGCAGCCTCTCAATCCCTGGCCCGGAGGACCCGAGAGCTCAGGGCCCCACTCCTTAGTGTGCCCTTGGAGAAAAATGCTCAATCACTTCCGTCTCTGTGGTTTCTGGCTGCTCTGAGTTCACCTGGCCTGTGGCTGAGCATTTCTGTCTCTGTCATACAGCGCCATTTGGAGTCTCCAAACCCAGCAGATCTGCCACTCTGCTCTTCCAGTGGATGAAGGTTGGTCTCCCCAGATCTGCCACTTGTGGGGTGCCTGCTCAAAGAGCAGTGGTCTGACTCTGGCTCAAATCATGGTTTAAGGTAACCTGGAGCTGAGAGCTCATTCCTTGGCTCCGTCTCTGTAGCTGGCTTCCCTGCTTTGATACCTGTGAGCTCTGCTACACTCAGATACCCGTGATCTTTATGTGACCCCTTGGGACCTGAGACCACACTATCCCCGTGGGGGCTCTGCCCCTGCTTAGCTTCTGGAGCAATGTCCCTCGGTGGAGCAGACTTTTAAAAGTTCTGATTTTGTGCTTTGTTGCTCCGCCACTTGCTCGGAGCCAGCCCCTCCCTCCACAGTCTATCTTCCCATTGCTTCAGATTTACTTCTCTGCACATCCTACTTTTCAAAAAGCAGTCAATTTTCTGTTTTTAGAATTGCTGTTCTTCTCTTCGATCTCCTGTTGGATCTGTAGGTGTTCGGACTGGTTTGATAACCATCAAACTGAACTCCTGCAACCTGATGTCATCTTACCCTGCTACTCCTCCACCATCTTGATTCCCCCCCTCCTTCTTTGCTTTTTAATTACAAGAACTATTGTCCTTATTTAGTCTGCAGTAGGAGTAGA
Source organism: Mellivora capensis (assembly GCA_004024625.1). Taxonomy (NCBI): domain Eukaryota; kingdom Metazoa; phylum Chordata; class Mammalia; order Carnivora; family Mustelidae; genus Mellivora; species Mellivora capensis. The sequence goes on from PISX010009128.1 coordinate 62,878, forward strand.
GGGCCAATCAGAGAACTGAAATATGTTTGGCCGGAGTGACAGCATTTAGGAGGCATATACTTTTGACTAAAGGTTCTGCTTTCAGTCTGTGAGGAAGGAAAATTGGTCACTCAGGATTTCAGGGGACCTGGAAATTGGGGTAGCCTCAGCACCTTTTTGCAAATGGAGATTTTCCAGTCAATCCTCCATTTCACTCCATCTTTGCATGTCTTTTTCTGTTGTATTTTTCAGTTCTTTTCCCCTCTTCCATAGCCAGGGTTCCACTTGTATGTAGCAGCTTTATGCATTGAATAAATCAAGCCCTCCCTGCTGAGCTGTCAGCAAGTGGAACTGACCAACAGAACAGTCTGTGTAAGTGCATCTTGTGCTGGGGCCAGACAGACAAGCACAATTATTTGATTGCAGGAGATTGCCACTAAATGAGGGTGAAATAGTGGGTCTAGACTTGTTGGTGAATATTATTAATCACATAGTGTCATGCATTAATAACATAGTGTCATGTGAAACAAAGCTACACTGGAGGGTCTGTCTGAAGTCCCATTGTAAATCACATTTTCAGGGAGGTAGATGATGGAGGAGATGAGATGTAATAAAGCAAGGTGTCTTTAGGCACCCACTTGGGAGTTTCAGTTTGACCTAGGGTAAAGTTAGGAGAATACATTTTGTCATCATAAGTTATTTCTTGGCCAGAATGAAGCATGAGATTTCTTTCTGGCTAATTGTTATAAAAATCTCATTACTATAGTGCTGTACTGTGGAAAATCATCTTTACTCTTATCCTTGAAGAGAGGCCATTGCAAAAAAGCCATGATATATGGAGTGTGATGTCCTTGATTACTGCGTAGTCAACTTCCTTATCTTACCCACCACGAGGGTCATTCCAGACTCTTCCACTTCTCCCTTCATAAACCTCATTGTCCCACCAAATAGGATGCATCACCATCATTCTCCAGATTTGCTTTGAAGTTCACTGCCCCTGGGCTTTTACTCAAGTCATTCTCTCTATTCCAAGTGCCCTTTCCCGGTCTCATCTCTGTCCATCAGTTAAGGCCCAGATCAAATGTACCTTCTGTGAAGCTGTCTTTGTTTATTCTTCTTTGTTCATTGTGAACAGGTGTTTGCAAACTTTATGTAAAGGAACAAATAGTAAAATGAGGCTTTATAGGCCTCATATAGTTTATTTATTCTTTGTTTTATAAAAAATGTGAAAACTATATTTAGCTCATGGACCTTGACAAAAACAAGTTGCAGGATGAATTTGGCTCATGAGCCTTAGTTAGCCAACCCATGGTATTAAGTGATCTTTCTTTTCTCTGAACTTCTGTATAATTTTGTTTGTGTTACACTTGCCACTTACCACACCTAGCTTGTATAGCAGTTACTGGTATGTGAGTATTTTCTCTGTTGAACTGAAGATTCTTGAGAGTTGAAATCATGTTTCTATGTCATCTATTATAATATTTGAACATAGAAAGTGACTGAAGGATATTTGTAAAATGAATGAATCAATTATTTATAATATCTTCCAGCAAGAACATAATTTTATTTCCCAACCCTTCTAAGCTCTTCCAACCCTTGACTTTCTGACAGGTAGGTCTTCTACCTTTACTCTGAAGCTGGACCCCTTAATAAGGCCATCGTGCACCATAAATACAACTGGCATTAGACATAGAATATTGTTTTCATTTATTAGGTATTATATTCATTGAGCACTTATTGTGTGCAAAGCTCTGAGAAAACATCAATGGGTAAGATAGACAGCAACCTCAGCCCCTCTAGTGCTTTTGCAGTCTTAGCTGGGAAGTATTATCTTATTATGATCCCCTTCCTGACATGTCTCAGCTGCACTTTTCTGTTTTTCAGATCACGACTTCATATTTGTAACTTCGTTTACCAGGGTGGAAGAAATAATAAAATTTATAATACTAGAAGCTGACATTTATACAATATTTTATTTATTTATTTGACACAGAGAGAGATATAGAGCACAATTAGGGGGAGAGGGAGAAGCCCACTGGGCAAAGAGGACCATGTGGGGCTACATCCCAGAACCTGGGATCATGATCTGAGCCGAAGCCAACTTCTTAACCTATTGAGCCACCCAGGTGTCCCTAGAAGCTGACATTTAGTATATACTTTAGACAGTAATAGATATCCTCTTCAATATGTGCAACTATAGGGACATTAGGGAATTTATCAATAGGGAATTTATCCATAAGAAATTTAATGAAGCAATTAACTATGTTTAGTTATTTTAGTGTCAATCTGGATAAGCTGGTGATCACAGCTATCACTTAACCAGATTATAGGAGATAAACCAGTCTATTAGAGGCAGTATCTTGATCACACACTAAAGTGAGTAACATCAGTTAGCATAGGAACATGTGGTGGTTTAAAAATAAAAAATAAAATTTAGCCAGTAAGTGAAGGACTAGAGATTTGGTTTAAGGTCTGTTTGAGTCCTAAGCCTGATATTTCCAGTAAGTAATGTTGGCTTATGTTGTTTCATTCTGAGCACAGATTTGCATTGATATGAACAACAGTGAAACAAAACATAAAAATAAGAAACAAAAATAAGTGCACATACAATTTATTGAAAGAAATTAAGATAATTATGGCAATCTCTGAAGAAAATATTTGAAGAGGGACTTAAGTTCTTAATAGTCAAAAGAATACTGTTTGCTTCACACAAAATACATTGCCAAGCAAAGCTCTTAGCTTTCCTAGTTCCCCCAGTGCTGTTTGCTCAGCTCTTTTTCTTCTTGTCACCATTCCTCAATCTGTTTTATTCCCTTTTCCAGTTATATGTGTCCATTCAAAGTTTTCCTATTCCTTTGTATCATCTGCCTCCCTACAGTCCACACTCTGCTAAGTCAAATTCTAAGTTAGTTCCCAAGATTTCCAGGCACTGGTGTTTACCTACTCTACGATTTTATCCCCATGGGTGTGGGCTGGACCTGTGAACACAGTGGGCTCATTGTCCCTAGATTAGATTAGGTAATATGGCAAAAGGTGATTAGATAGTCATTCCTGTGGTTACATTATTTTCTGTAGGGAACTGTCTAGCAGACCAGAGTGAGATCCTCATGCTTGCTTTGAAGAAGTAAGCTGTCATGTTTCACAAGGCCTATGGTTAGGACTTGAAGATGGCTTTTGTGAGCTGAGAACAACCTGTAGGAGCTGATAGTCAGTAAGAAATGGGGTTTTAGTTCTACACCTGCAAGAAATGAATTCGGCCAACAATTTCACTGAGTTGGGAAGAGGCCCCCAAGCCTCAGATGAGATTTCAGCCCAGGCTGATACCTTAGTTTCAGCCTTGTGACAACCTGAGCAGAGAATTTAGCCACAGTGTTCCTTTCTTACCTTCTTTTGGATTAGTCAAGTGTTTTTTTGTTTGTTTGTTTGTTTATTTTTTTCAATTCCATTGTTGGGGTACGTGGGTGGCTCAGTTGGTAAAGCACCTGCCTTCGGCGCGGGTCATGATCTCAGGGTCCTGGGATGGAGCCAGGTCATGACCTCAGGATCTTGGAATTGAGCCCTGAATCTGGCTTCCTGCTAAGTGGGGAGTCTGCTTCTTCCTGTTTCTCTCCCTCTGCCCTCCTTCCTGCCCCTCTTGTACATGCTCTCTCTCTCTCTCTCAAATAAATAAAGTCTTTTTGTTTGTTTGTTTGTTTTATTTTTATTATGTTCAGTTAGCCACTGTATAGTACATCATTAGTTTTTGATGTAGTGTTCAGTGATTCATTGGTTGCATATAACACCCATTATTCATCACAACACATGCTCTCCTCAATACCTGTCACCTGGCAACCCCATCCCCCAACTCCTTTCTCTTCTGAAACCCTCAGTTTCCTGGAGTCCATAGTCTCTCATAGTTCATCTCCCTCTCTGAGTTCTCCTCTTTCATTTGTCCCTCCTTTTCCCCATGGTTCTCCGTGTTATTCCTTATGTTCCACATATGAATGAAACCATATGATAATTGTCTTTCTCTTCTTGATTTATTTCACTTAGCATAATCCCCCCCAGTTCCATCCATGTCGATGCAAATGGTGGGTATTCATCCTTTTCAATGGCTGAGTAATATCCCATTGTATATATGTACCACATCTTTTTTATCCATTCATCTGTTGAAGACATCTCAGCTCCTTCCACAGTTTGGCTACTATGGACATTGCTGCTATGAACATTGGGGTGCATATGCCCCTTCTTTTCACTACATCTGTATCTTTGGTGTAAATACCCAGTAATGCAATTGCTGGGTTGTAGGGTAGCTCTATTTTAAACAACTTGAGGAACCTCCGTACTGCTTTCCAAAGTGGCTGCACCAGCTTGCATTCCCACCAACAGCGTAAGAGGGTTCCCTTTTCTCCATATCCTCACCAACATTTGTTGTTTCCTGTTTTGTTATTTTTTGCCATTCTAACTGGTGTAAGGTGGTCTCTCAATGTGGTTTTGATTTGCAGTTCCTTGATAGCTAGTGATGGTGAACAGTTTTTCATGTGTCTGTTAGCCATTTGTATGTTTTCTTTGGAGAAGTGTCTGTTCATGTGTTCTGCCCATTTTTTGACCTCCCAGAGAACAGGAGTCCAGGGCCAGATGGCTTTCCAGGGGAATTCTACCAAACATTTAAAGAAGAATTAATACCTATTCTAACTGAGATTGTTTCAAAAAATAGAAACAGAAGGAAAACTTCCAAACTCTATGAGGCCAATGTTATCCTGATCACAAAATGAGGCAAAGACCCCTATCAAAAAGGAGAGTTACAGACCAATATCAATACCAATAAAAAGCTTCTGCACAGTAAATCAAGTCTTTTTAAAAAATTCAATTTCTGCTCCTCTATTGCTTGTTGGTTACATACTCTTTTACAATTCTTGTGGTGGCTGCTCTTGATAGTACAGTATGGATCTTCAACTTACTAGAATCTAATATACGTTAATACTTATGCCATTTCTTTTCTCCTTCCTGCCTCTTGTGTTGTGTATTTTAATTATACATGTATTTTAAATACTGAAAACTTTATTTTTATTTTTTACTTTAATATTCTCTAAGATTTACCCATATACTATTGTTCTTTTTTTGTTTTGTTTTTCTTTTCTTCATTTCCATGCCTCTTCCTGTGACCATATTCCTTCCACCTGAAGAAATAATTTTAGTATTTCTTTATTGTAGGCCTGTTTGTGACCTACAATTTTTGTTTGCTTGGAAAAATCTTTATTTTTTCTTAATTATTAGAGGATATATTCACTCTGTATATAGTTGTAGATTAGTAGCTTATTTCTTTTATCACTTTAAATAGGCCATTTCATTGTCTCCAGTTCTCATTGTATTCTGTTGAGAAGAAACGTCTCAGTATAAATTTTTATGTGTATCATCATTTTGGGGGGGATGTGCTATCAGTTTTTATTTTTTCCAGAAATTTAAATATAATATACCTAGATAAGAATTTTTTTAATTTGCATTTCTTGGGGAAAGTTTTTCTTCATAAACCTATGAGTTTTGTTTTCAGTTTGAAAAATTCTCTATCCTATTTCTTTAGGTATTATTTTTACCCTGTTTTGTGTTTTTTCTTATACTGAAATCTTAGTTAGATGCATGTAAAAACTTCTTACTGTATTTGCTTTCTTTAACTCTGTGAATTTGTTATCTCTGACTAACAAATCAACCCAAAATTTATAGCTTAAAGCAACAAATATTAGTTATTACATAGTTTCTTAGATCAAGAATTATGGAGCAACCATAATTCTGGCTCAAGCTCTCTCATGAGGCTGCAGTTGAGATGTTGGCCAGAGTTGTAGTTATCTAAAGGTTTTATGTGGCTACAGGGAACTCTTTCAAGATGGCTTACTCATATGGCTTTTGAAAGGAGGTCTCATTTCCTTACCACATGGATGGCATGTTTCATAAGACTGATTGAGTATATAGAATAGCTCTTTGGGAGTGCCAATATAAAGACAGATAGTTTGCTGGGGCTCCTATTATTGGGAAGCTTGCAATCAATTTTGTCATCCTTGCTCCTACGCCTGTCAGAAAGTGTTCTTCAGTATCTCAGTCACTTCATCCAAAACTGACAAATGCCATCAAGGCAAAAGAGGCAATGTTTGGATAACCTCTCTGAATCTCTGACTTCTCCATTATCTCAGATAAGTTAGTCTTTAATCTTGTTAGCTACCCTTGTTAATCGTCTTAGCTCTCCTGACTCATCCAGGTCAATGTTTTATGTATGTTATCTATTCTTTCCAGTTTTTTTTCTTTGTTGGTAGGATGATCTGAATTATTTTGGCCACCATCACTGAAATCCAAAGTCTCCCTGTTCTTTATAGCAATTATTAAAAACTAGCAAAATCTGATTATAAACAAATAAAGGCTCTTAACAAAAAATATGAAGAAATTACAAGTTTTTTTCCTTTGTTGCAAAAATATTGCTCGTTTTCTTGAAATGGACATAGAAAATCTTGCATACCTTGCTTGAAAGCACAAATGATAGTTATCTCATTTACTTCCAATGAGGAGGAACACAGTTGAATGGTAGTAAGGGATCTCTGGCTTCATGGATATAATTTTCCTTGGGAACTCTTATAACATAGACTATAAGTGGAATAGACAAGCTTATATGGCATTTTGAATTTACAGTTGATAAGGAGGAAAGAGAGAAATAAGGAGAGAGGAAGGTGGAGGGAGAAAGAGAACAAACTAGTTTGTTATGATATTACTGCAAGCCTAAACAGATTTATATATAGTCCTATGGGATAAACTCTCATGGAGTTTAACTGAATAAGGATTGTCATCAGAGAATACAGTTTTTATGATTTCAGTTCCTTAAATTTAATGAGAATTGTTTTATGGACTAACATATGGTCTATTTTAGAGAATATTCCATGTGTACTTTGTGGAATGTGTATTTTTCTGTTACAGAATGGAGCGTTCTATAGGTGTCTATTAGGTCTAGTTGGTTTATAGTGTTGTTTAAGGCTTCAATTTCCTTACTGATTTTATGTCAAGCTGTTCTGTCCCTTACTGAAAATGAGGATATTGGAATTTCCAACTATTGCTGTTGAATTATCTGTTTCTTTAATTCTGTCAGTTTTTTATTCCCACATTTTGGGGCTCTGTTGTTAGTTGCTTATGTAATTTACAAATGTTATATCTTCTTGGTTGACATTTTCTGGCACTATACAATGTCATTCTTTGTCTCTAATAACAATTTTTAAAATAGTTTATTTGAAAGAGAGGGAAAGAGAACAAGCTGGGGAGAAGGGCAGAGGGAGAGGGAGAAACAGACTCCCCACCGAGCAGGGAACCTGATGTGGGACTCAGTCCTAGGACCCTGGAATCATGACCTGGGCTGAAGGCAGACACTTAACTGACTGAGCAACCCAGGAAACCCTCTATTAACAATTTTTGTCTTAAGTTCTATTTTGTTTGATGTTACTATTGTTACTCCAGCTCTTTTCATTCCTTTTGCATGGTATATCTTTTTCCATTCTCTTTCAACCTGTTTGTGTCTTTGAATCTGAAGTGTGTCTATCGTATAAAGCATATAACTGGATCATGTTTCTTTGTTCATTTTGGAAATTTCTGCCCTTTAATTGGAGGGTTTAATCTCTTTACACTTAATATAATTACTAATAAGGTATGTATTACACATGCTTTTTGCTGTTTTTAATATATCATGTCTTTTTTTTTTAAATTCTCCAGTCCTCCATTACTCCTTTCTTTTGTGTTAAATAGATATTTTCTGGTACAGAAAATATCAGTTGTCACTTCTTTTACTATGTGTTTTAAAGTTATTTTCTTCAGTGGTTGCTTTGGGGATTGCTATTAACATCTTAATGTTAGTCTATAAAAACAATTCTCGTTAATTTAAGGAATTGAAATCATACATTGTATATTCTCTGATAACAATAGGATGAAAGTAGAAATCAATAACAGAAGGAAATTGGGGAAATTAAACAACATACTCCAAAATAACCAATGGGTCAAAAGAAATCAGAAAGGAAATTAGAAAATACTGTGAAATTAATAAAAACAAAAATATCACTTATGAAAGTGTAATAACGTAGTAATTGTAACTTGATGGTTTTGTAGAAGATTAGCAAGTAAAGGCTCTTTGGGCTTGGTTTTTCTTTCTCTTTTGTTCACTCATTGATAAAAACTGGAAATATAGACCTTTGCCACTTCAATTTATTCTATTCAGTTTGTTTACTTCTTTTTTAACATTTTAACATTAATTTTTCTTTTATAACAATCAAATATTCCATCTAATTTTTTTAATAGTTTAGAGTTGAATATAACAGTCTTTAGAGTACTTTTATCTCTGAGGATATATGACATGATTTTTTTATGAGAATTCAAGAAGAGCATAGCTTTTACACATTCCAAATTTTATCATGGTATATTGTTCCAATGTGTCAAAATCCCAGTGTATCAAACAAGAGATAAGTTTAAAATATTTGGCTCAGCAAAGTCTACTTCAATCAGGGCATACTTTTAAAATTGTTTTGTTTCTCTGAATTCTTGCTTTTTCACCCAGAGACATTTTTTTCCTGTATTTCCCACAAGTTTTCTCTTTCATGCTGTAGATTTCTTGCAAATATCTTGTGATTTTTACCTGCCTATACTTTGTTGGAAATGAAGGAAAATGAAGATTGACTGGGAGCTCAATGTTAGGGATCTATACATTGTGTTGGAAGACCCTGAATACTAGGATTAAGAAAACATTATTATGGGGTACCAGCACCCACAAAATACTAACTGAATTTAACAGAATATTAAAAGGATTATACCCCATGATCATGAAGGATTTACCCCTGAGATGCAAGGATGGTTCAACATACATAAATTAATAAGTGTGATACATGTTCACAGAATGAAGGATAAAAGTCACAAATATCTCAGTAGTTGTAGATGAAACATTTGATGTAATTCAACATCCTTTCATGGTAAAAACTCAAACTGGGCATAGAGGAAATATACCTCAATGTAATAAACAGGCCATATATGACAGGCCTACAGCATCACCCACACTAATAGCCCTGGTTTTCCCTAATGGGTCATTTCAGTTTTTTTTTTTTTTTTAATTTTTTAAAAAATTTATTTATTTGTCAGAGAGAGAGGGGGAGAGAGCGAGATAGCGAGCACAGGCAGACAGAGTGGCAGGCAGAGGCAGAGAGAGAAGCAGGCTCCCTGCCGAGCAAGGAGCCCAATGTGGGACTCGATCCCAGGACCCTGGGATCATGACCTGAGCCGAAGGCAGCCACTTAACCAACTGAGCCACCCAGGCGTCCCTCATTTCAGTTTTTTTAGAACAATTTTGGTGATGGAATGGTGGCACTGGTAATAGGGTAGAGTCCATCAAAGAATCTCATGAATATCTCTGTTTTTTTTTTAAGATTTTATTTATTTATTTGACACACAGAGAGGGAGAGAGAGGAAACACAAGCAGGGGGAGTGGGAGAGGGAGAAGCAGGCTTCCTGCTGAGCAGGGAGCCCAAAGCAGAGCTTGATCCTGGGACCCTGGGATTATGACTTAAGCTGAGGGCAGATGCTTAACAACTGAGCCACTCAGGCACCCCTGAATCTCCCTATTTTCAATTGTTTTTTTATTGTTGAGTTTTAAGAATTATTGGTTTATGTAGGGTAAAAGTTATTTCAGATCTATGTTTTGGTGATGTTTTCTTTAAGTCTTGGGCTTTTCTTTTCACTCTTTTAACAGTGTCCTTCACAGAGCAGAAGATTCATATTTCAATGGCATACAACTTATTTTTTTCTCATGATTTCGCTTTTGGTTTTGTGTCTAAAAAAATCAGTCAAACTCTGGTCACCTACCTTTTTTCCTAGATTATATTCTCCTATTATATTTTATATATAGCTTTGTGTTTTACATTTAGGTCTATGAGCCATTTTGAATTAATTTTTTGAAAGGTGGAAAGTCTGTGTCTAGATTTTTTTCTTTTCTTTTGCATGTGTATTTTTTTAATGTACAGTTATTCTCCCACCATTCCTCAAAAGAATATCCTTTCTTTGTTGAATTGCCTTTGCATTTTTATTAAAGATCAGTTGACTATATAAGTGTGGATTTATTTCTGGGCTCTCTAATCTATTCCATAGATCTGCTTGTCTATTCTTTCTTTCTTCCTTTTTTTTAAAAAAAATTTAATTTAATTTTTTTCAGTGTTCCAAAATTCATTGTTTATGTACCACACCCAGTGCTTCATGCAACACATGCCCTCCATAATACCCACCACCAGGCTCACCCAACCCCCCTCCAAAACCCTCAGTTTGTTTCTGCGAGTCCACAGTCTCTCATGGTTTGTCTCCCCCTCCGATTTCCCCCAACTCACTTCTCCTCTCTGTCTCCCAGTGTCCTCTGTGTTATTCCTTATGCTCTATTCTTTCACCAATATTGCACTGTCTTAATTACTGTAACTGTATTGTAAGTCTTAAAGTTAGGTAGTGTCAGGCCTTCAACTTTGCTCTTCTACTTCACTATTGTATAAGGCTATTCTTGGTGTTTTGTGTTTCCTTATGAACTTTCAAATCAGTTTGTCAATATCCACAATAATTTTCTGGTATTTTGATTGTGATTGTATTAGATTTATAGATCATATTTGGAAGACTTGATAGTTTATCAATATTGAATTTTCTTATTCGTGAACATGAAATTTCTACCCACATATTTCATTTTTTAACTGAAGGAATTTTTTTAAATTAATTTATTTATTTTTATTTCTTTTCAGCATTAATTTCTGTTTGTTTCTTTTATATAGTTTTAATTTTTCTACTAAGATTTGTCATATTTTCATTTGTTACAAACATATTTTCCTTTATGTCCTTAGGCATAGTTTTTAAACTTTAAAATCATTGTTTGCTAATGTCCAGGTCATCCTGAGGGCACACTTTCCTGTCCCTTTTTTGAGTATAAGTCATGTTGTGTGTGTGTGTGTGTGTGTGTGTGTGTGTATGTGTGTGTGTTTCATATGTTAAGTGATTATAGATTGTATCCTGGACATTTTAAAAAATACTGGAGACTGGACACTTCCATTATGCTTAAAAATTTGTTTAACGTATTTTTTAATTAAAGACTTTTTTTTTTTACCTTTGATCCCCTTCACCCATTTCTTTCACTCTCCACTTTTTGCTTCTGGCAACCACTAATCTGTTTTTTGTATCTATGATCTTTTTTATTTTTTTTAAAGATTGCAAATAAAGGTGAGATCATACACTATTTTTTTCCTCTGTCAGACTTATTTTACTTAGCATAAAACCCTCAAGTCTTGAGGTCCATCCACGTTGTTGCAAATGACAAGATTTCATTCCTTTTAAAGCTGAAGAATGTGATATATATATGTAGATATCTGTATACCTATATATATATATCAATATATAATAATTTCATTACCCATTCATCTATCATTGGACACTTAAGATTGTTTTCATATCTTTCCTATTATAAAGAGTGCTACAATGAGCATGGGGATGCATATATCTTTTCAAATTAGTGTTTTCATTGTCTTCCTATAAATACCCAGAAGTAGAATTGGTGAATAATATTGGTAATTCTATTTTTAATCTTATGAGAAACCTCCAAACTGTTTTCCATAGTTGCTGCAGCAGTTTTCATGCAGAGTGCACAAGGTTCCCTTTTTTCCATATCTTCACCAAAACTTGTTTTTTCTTTTTGATACTAGCCATTCTAGTAGCCTCACTAGGTGTGCGGTGATATCTCACTATGACTTTGATTTTCATTTTCCTGAAGATTTTTATTTATTTTTTATTTTTAAAAAATATTTTATTTTTTTATTTGACAGAAAGAGATCACAAATGGGCAGAGAAACAGGCAGAGAGAGAGGGGGAAGCAGGCTCCCTGCTGAGCAGAGAGCCCGATGCAAGGCTTGATCTCAGGACCCTGAGATCATGACCTGAGCCGAAGGCAGAGGCTTAACCCACTGAGCCACCCAGCTGCCCCTCCCTGAAGATTTTTTTAAAAGATTTTATTTATTTATTTGACAGAGAGAGAGAGAGAGCAAGCATAAGCAGGGGGAGCAGCAGAGGGAGAGGGAAAAGCAGGCTCCCCACTAAATGGGGAGCCTGATGTTGGGCTCAGTCCCAGGACACTGGGATCATAGCCCAAGCCAAAGGCAGATACTTAACCAACTGAACCACCCAGGTACCCCTCATTTTCCTGAAGTTTAATGATATGGAGCATCTTTTCATGTACTTGTTGGCCATTTGTACATCTTTGGAAAAAAGTCTATTCACATCTTTTTTTTAAAATTTATTTATTTGTTAGAGAGAGAGAGCAGGCACAGGCAGACAGAGTGGTAGGCAGAGGCAGAGGGAGAAGCAGGCTCCCCACTGAGCAAGGATCCCGATGTGGGACTCGATCCCAGGACGCTGGGATCATGACCTGAGCTGAAGGCAGTTGCTTAACCAACTGAGCCATCCAGGCATTTCCACCCCCCTTTTTTAAAAAGATTTTATTTATTTATTTATTTGTCAGAGAGAGTGAGCATAGGCAGACAGAGTGGCAGGCAGACGCAGAGGGAAAAGCAGACTCCCTGCTGAGCAAGGAGCCCAATGTGGGACTCGATCCCAGGACACTGGGATCATGACCCGAGCCGAAGGCAGCTGCTTAATTAACTGAGCCACCCAGGCGTCCCAAGGTCTATTCACATCTTTTCTCAATTTTTAAATAGGATTATTTGTGTTTTGCTATTGGATTGTATGACTTATTTATATATTTTGCATGTTAAGTCTTTACCAGATCTATGTTCTGCAAATATCTTTTCCTGTTTAGTAGGTTAACATTTTATCTTGTTGATTGTTGTATGTTGTGCAGAAGCTTTTTAGTTTCATATTGTCCTACTTGATATTTTTGCTTTTGTTTTTATTTTTGGTGTCAGATTAAAAAAAATCATTGTCAAAACTTAGGTTAAGGATCTTACCACCTGTTTTCTTCTTGAACTTTTATGGTTTCAGTTATTACATTCATATCTTTAATCCATTTAATTTTTGTATATGGTATAGGATTCTTTTGCATATGGCTGTCTAGTTTTCCCAGCACTATTTTGAAGAGACTGTCCTTTCTCCATTATTCTTGGATCCTTTCTTGAATACTGGAGAAAGGACAGTACCGAATATCAGGTACTTTTTCCTTGGTTGTGAGCTTTTAAGTAATTTATGAAGAGTACTTACAGTGTTCAAGCATCTTCTAATAGGGGAAACTATATTAGGGATTTGGTATCTGTGTTAGTCTTCTAGATATGCCATAACAAAACAACCCAGAATGGGTGACTTAAACAACAGAAATTTATTTCTTACCATTCTGAAATCTGGAAGTCTAAGACCAGGGTGTCAGCAGGTTTGGCTTTCCCTGATGCCTTTCTTGCTTGGTTGCAGATGGCCACCATTTTGGTGTATCCTCACATGGCTTTTACTCTGTACATGCATAGAAGGCCTCTGATGTTTTTCCATAGTGACACCAATTGTACTAGATCAGGGCCTCACTCGTATAACATCATTTATCCTTAATTACCTCCTTAAAGGTCCTGTCTCCAAATGCAGTCACAGTGGCAGTTAAAACTACAACATATAAATTTGGAGGAAAACATTTCAGTCCATAGCAGTATCTTCTTAGTCTCCTAAGTGAGATCAAGGAGAGTTGTGTTTGTTCCTCTGAGGCAAACATGTAAAATTTAAAAATAAAAAAGGAAAATTCAAAATCAGATTTCTGAAGAAAATATCTCAATTGTGGAGTTCCTGGCCACTCCTGGATATCTGGATAACAATTGAATACCAGAGCATTCCTTTATTTTCCTCCTAGTGAAAACAAAAGCTTCTCTTGTAAAAGTAATTATTTGATATTTCCAACTAATTACTAGTCCTATTTATTAATTATGTTTTTAAATTTTAATTCCAGTATAATTTTTTTTTTTTACTTTCCAGGTAAATAGCTATAATTCTTTTTTTTTAAATTTATTTCTTTTCAGCATAACGGCACTAATAGTTTTACACCACACCCCGTGCTCCATGCAATGCGTGCCCTCCATAATACCCACCACCTGGCTCCCCCAACCTCCCACCCCCCGCCCCTTCAAAACCCTCAGGTTGTTTTTCAGAGTCCATAGTCCCTCATGGTTCATCTCCCCCCCCCAATTTCCCTCAACTCCCTTCTCCTCTCCATCTCCCCATGTTCTCCATGTTATTTGTTATGCTGCGCAAATAAGTTAAACCATATGATAATTGACTCTCTCTGCTTGACTTATTTCACTCAGCATAATCTCTTCCAGTCCCGTCCATGTTGCTACAAAAGTTGTGTATTCATCCTTTCTGATGGAGGCCTAATACTCCATAGTGATATGGACCACATCTTCCTTATCCATTCATCCATTGAAGGGCATCTTGGTTCTTTCCACAGTTTGGCGACCGTGGCCATTGCTGCTATAAACATTGGGGTACAGATGGCCCATCTTTTCACCACATCTGTATCTTTGGGGTAAATACCCAGTAGCGCAATTGCAGGGTCATAGGGAAGCTCTATTTTTAACTTCTTGAGGAATCTCCACACTGTTCTCCAGAGTGGCTGCACCAACTTGCATTCCCACCAACAGT
>PISX010009129.1:0-77331 GCA_004024625.1 Mellivora capensis
CTTCCTTCCTTCCTTCCTTCCTTCCTTCCTTCCTTTCTTTCTCTTTCAAGATTTTTTTTTTGACAGAGAGAGACACAGTGAGAGAAGGAACAGAAGCAGGGGGAGCAGGAGCAGGAGAAGCAAGCTTCCCCCGGAGCAGGGGAGCCTGGTGCCGGGCTGGATCCCAGGACCCTGGGATCATGACCTGAGCCAAAGGCAGAGGCTTAACGACTGAGCCACCCAGGCACCCCCAGCAAGATACATACATACTATTATTGACATTAACAATAATTTCAAGTATGTTCATTTTTTATCTATTGTGCAAGAAAAAAAACCCAAAGTTTTGTTTGCCCTGGATAGTTCTGCACAATGCCTGGACTAGAACCCTCTCACAACAATCCCTTCTCACACTAGGCTCACATTTTTGCCTGCACCATCATAAGCATTCAGTATTGTTTGTCTACTGAAATAAACACTGAAAATGGGAATAATAACAGACTTACATAAATCTGACCATTTATCTTGGTGTCTTCCAAGAAACACAGGGTTGACTGAAATAATTATTTATGGATGAGGAAACTGAGTCATGGAAAAAGTAAGAATTGGAATGTATATCAAAACATTCCTACCACTACTATTCAAGTGGGTTACTAGACTGATTAATGGAAGGTGGTATAAGCAAGACTTAATATATGGTGCTACATCTCTTCCGTTAATTTACACTTCCTCTTGGGCTTTTGTGACAAACTTTCTCCTTCAGAGCTTGGTGCTTAATTTGAGTTCATTTATAGAGTATTAGAGAGAAAAGGGCAAATAAATATTTTTATCCATTAGCACCTCCATGACGAATCTTCAGAGAAATTAGAAGTCATAATGTGAGGCAGACTGGGAAGGGAAATGGGTATTGTAATATTATTCTTGAGCTTTATTAACAAATATTAAATTTCATAGTTTGCTTGGTCTCCAACTTATTCAGTCATGGTCTAAATCAATGTTAAATATGACCAGTATCTTCGTCTAAAAACAAACACAAAAACTCATCCACTGAAACAACAATACCATAGAAAGAATGCTCTGAGTTTTACTGTGATATTAACAAAGGAAACCCATTGCAAGAAACTAAACTCTTCTAGAACTCAACTTTACAAAGTAAACATATTCTTTTTTGTAGCTACTGTCATGTATCTAGGTAATTACCCAAAGGTATAGAGATCATTCCAGACCTATCATCCCTGGAAATACAACAAATTATAATTTGTTGTTGTTACTTGTGTTGCTCTTAAAATTGTAGCTATGGAATTTCATTTTAAGTATCACCATGCCTTCTGGTATGGGATTTTCTTTTTAAGATATTTTAATGCTGGAATCTTTATCTGTTGCTCTTGTGCAAGGGACAGCAACTTCAAATCTTAGAGTGAACTAAACACCTTACATAAAAGGACAGGTGTTTCCACTTCCCTGTTAATGACTCTCTAAGTATGGATGATGATGATCCTTATCAGTCATTACTAAATTTACTTCACAGAAATTAAGAATTAAATTACACTTTCAAGGCTCATTAGGTCTTGTTAAATTTGTTGAATTGCCCACGTGTGTATGTCTTGCCCTCTATGGGATATCTGTAAAGCAGGTGTTTCAATTCATTTTAAGTTTGTTGCCTTCTATTCTGCCCAAAGATTATTATACAATTGTGTTTGAAATTCCAGGTTGGGTTCTTATATTTGAAGTTCAGACTTCAAATAGTCATATTTGACTATCAAGTTTAGCATAAAGAGGAATAATATGGAAATGGTCCCTTACGGGAGCTTTTAAAAAGGTTATTGAATGTGAAATTCAAGGGCAGAGTAGGGACCATATTCCAAATTTTATGTCTTTCTCACTTGTCTCAATATTCTGAAGCCAAATATTTCCAAATGCAAGTGCAAGAGGAAAGATCTTTTACACTTTTATCCGTGCCTATGGGGATGTGTCTTCTAATGCACTCAAAGTACAGCTCATTTCTCTTTGTTTGAATGCAGGGGATATTAAGTCAGATAAAAATTACTGCTGTTGTATAAGTCCTTTCTGCCCCCATTGTCTGTATACTCTCTTTGGCAAAAGGAAAATGCCCCAGACAATGTCAGCTTCAATTCTATGTTCTCCTTTGAAAACTTAAACCAAATCAAACAAACTGTATATTTTGGGGTATAAAAAAGAATGAAATTCAGAAGCAGTTCAAATAACTGTCTGGGCTTTATAGCATATATATATTGGGAAATCAACCACTTTAATATGATTAGAGAATCACATAATATTTGGAAGATCAATTAACTTACCTGATCTGTTATTTCACACTATCATGAGATGGTGTAGTTGGTGTTAAATTTACATTAGAATTTTCAAAATACAATGAATTCTCACATCAAATGTCTTACAGAGGTATCCTGAGGCAATGCAATGTCACAAAAAGAGAGAAGAAATTGAGAATGGATTTCAGCTTCTTTAATCCCAGTTTAGCTTCTTCTCCACCAGATAATAGTGCCTGCATTTAAGAATGAGAAGAAATACTTTACCTGACATTAATGATGATGATGATGATAGAAGTAGTAGTAGTAATAGTAGTGGTAGTAGTAATAATACCTGAAGCCAGTAGCAACTATAAAATTACTCAAGGCCTGTTTATCATCCCTGTGCACAGAATGTCAGTAATTTTTCTTAGATCCATGAAACCAAAAAGAGGACAGTTTGTGAAATAAATGAAAGTTTAATGGTCAAAAGGGAAACCTATAGCAGATTAGCTCAAGAAGCTATTGTTCTGCACCCCACCTTTAATACCTGAGAAAATAGTGCAGCAAAATATCCTGTCGTCTGCCTGTACACCCACATTCTCATGGAAAATCAATATTCAAATCCTTGAAGAGTTTCCAGAAAAGCACTATTTACAGTTGTATCACTGAAACAAAGACAACTGAGTTTCCTAAATTATATATGCATTCCCATACGGAGACTGTGACTGAAAGAGGCGTAAGAACGTAAATTCTTGATACCTTCTCAGTACAACCCTAAAAGGCCAATACAGTAGAATTGGTCTAAAATTTTATGAGAGTAAAGGATAATAATTCAGAATATAGGCTTCAAAGTCAAACATCTCAATATTTGGGTTCTAAACATTTCAAAAAACAGGTGCAAGTGGAAGGAGTTTTAACTTCGTGTGACTTTGAAGAATCTTCTACTCAAGTGTAAGATTAAAAAGGATAATGTAGTAGCAATAGGTCACGATTGTTAAGAGGGAAAAATGGGATTGTGCTTATCATCTGCTAAGCATTGGACGTGGCACAGATTAGGCATTCAGAAAATATAAATTGTTGCTATTACTATGGTTATTAATCTTACTGTTGTTGAGAGTTACTCAAATCATCTTTGTTTCTCAAAGGTATGGCTCACATACCACTTATTCTACAAACTTTGTTCTGTAACAATAAATGTTATATAATGGAATTTGAAACCATTAAGGCCTCCCATACAATTACAGTTAAAACATGAAAACAACATTAATCAACAGATTCCATTACTCTTATAAGAGGCAAAAATATAACTTTAAAAATCAGGACTTAAGCTTTTTGAAGTACTGCCTAGAATGCTTCCAAGTTTCAAGACACTCTACACATACCAGAAAAGTCCTGATTCCCTGCTAATGTTTTGTGTCATATCAGAAGGAAACTTTTTAATGGCAATAATTCATAACATAATTTTGCAAATGACAAAAAAGAATTTCTCACTTCAGGCTTTGATTAAAAAGCACTGACTCAGAAGAGAGTCCAGACTTTTTCAGGGACCAATATATTTAAACTGCCAGCTTGGCTTTTTTTGTTGTTGTTTTTAATCCAGTGGATGCATTTTCTCTGCAGTATTATTGTACCCTCTATTATTTTCTGTACTAAGGCAGCAAAAGAAACCAAAATAGAAGCCTTAAAAAATTAATAATTAAATATTGCCTTAAGATGGCGTAATTTTGCTGAACAAACGTTTTTTTTTTCCTTGAGGTCTGTTGAAATTCAAAACCCATAATGAATTGGGATTACAGTACCTAATAATCAGGTTTTTAAAAATGCACTGGAATTCAGCTCATAACTCTTGTAAAAAATTACCAAAGAATACATTGCTTACAAAATAGCTTTATGTGGTAGTCTGTACATTCAAATGAATGAATTTTTAATTCTTAATTTTTTTCTAAATTTTTCTACAGCTTTCCTTTTGCTCAGTGTTTTCTAAATATACATATAAAGATGTCCAAAATGACAGAGAAAGTTAAGGTTATAACAAAATAGATCACACTATCAAGCTATTCAGTAATTTAATATTACCTCGTATTGACTAGTGATGCATTTTTATTCGTAATTTAAATATAGGTAATTCAAATAGAAATATACATTTATAAATACCACAATTCGTGGAAGAACATAAAAGCATGTGTAAAGATATTTTAATGTCCTCTATTTTCTTCATGTAAATTAAATGATCTATTTCCTTCATTCGTTTATAACGTTAAAGTTCTTCTCATACTGAAATTACACAAGTTAACTTCCTTTTTACAAAAACAAAATTTTAAAAAGATGATTACAAAATTACCAATTAAATTGTGTGTTTAAAAAGGTGTGTTATTTCTAACAATTCTAGTGACTTTGTATTATAAAATGTCCATGAATCTGTGTTTGAATTAATATATCAAATTAAATCACCTAGTCCCTGCTGTATATACCCTTCAAAAAATACAATTACATTGTCTTACCTTATTATTCTCCACAAGCAATAGAAACTGATGCTCCAAATAAGTAATATACTGGTATAAACATATCAACGTAAGTCTCTTCTAAATATCTCCATTTATTTTTTAAAACCCTGACTATAGAAATGTTTTCACCATAATATTTAGGATACTTTTCAGATAAATTTTAAACAAGTATACAAACCTATAATCAATTATATTTGTATAAGTTTTAGTTTTTCTTTAATTTCTTTACTTTTTCTTGGTTGTTTTTAAACCAATTTTTAAATTATCTCTACTGTTTTATGATATTCTGGTTAAGAATTTCAAAATATGTTACAATTTTTCTTTACTTTATCCGGATTAATTTTACCACAACTTTCATCCCTGGGAAGTATCCTTTGAAGACCATTATAAAGTGAATGTGAATCCACTGGGAGCTGTTCTGTCACTTAGGTTTAGCTTTATGGTACCTGATGGAATAAATATGCTAAGATTGTCTGTAAATAGGTCCAGTTCATTGATTTGAAATATAAATTCCTTTGTAGTTTAGATTTTAATCGTTTTAGAGAATACTCACTAAAATTCCAGTCAATAAAAATAGCAGTCTGAGTTATTTTCCCCCCAGGATTCTGAGATTTAATCTGGAGGGGTCATGTAGACTATGCTTTGCTCCAAAGAAGACAGATTTCTTGGGTACTAAGTGACTGGACTAACTCTTACTGAGAGTGGTATGTGGGAATGTGATTGGACCCCCACTCTACTCTTTCTCCTATAAAAATCACAGAAAGATCAAACCAAAATATCAGTATATGCTTTTGCAATAATCTTGTCTTTGTTCTTACAAAATATATGACAAGGAACAGATTTGGAATTATTGTTCACACACATAATGTTAAATATTAGTATCACTGGAAAGTCTCAATTCTTCAAAGAAAGCTTGGGAACTGTCCCTATCTCCCCCTCATTCCCTATTCAACTAGATTTTTATATCTTTAGCTTACCCTCTAAACTAAAGCTGACCCTCTACTGCTGTTCTCTGTTCTATTCAAGTGATGTATTTAGCTAGCCAATATAACCTATTAACACATTGAGTTTCCTAGCAGTGATTCAGTAGCTGTCACAGTAATCAGCATGGGAACACCTAAATGCTATAGATGGCTTACTATTGATTGCTATAAAAACACACAAATAAAATGTGAACTCTAAAAATCTATTTACAGCCATAGATGTAATCCTTAAGTACAGTTTGCTGATTTTCAGCTGCCTTTGCTTGAGCAACTCTTTTCTTTCAAGGACATCCATTACAGAACAACGTTATAATAAAGCCCAAGATTACAAGGTATTTGGGAAACACTTATCCTTTAATTTAAAAATAAATAAATATCACTTTCTTGACAGTAAACTATTAAACCCACCTGGCCAGACTTTATATCCATGTCATAGTCCACTGCATAGCCAGTGTTTGTATGACAAACCACCATTTTGAGGCCACGATGGCAAATTGAAAAACCCACTGGAGTGATATGTCTTAAATTGAATTCCTCTTTGACGCTTCCATGTGTCCTTAGTCTATCCCAACTGCTTTGAGTCAGTTTTTCTTACCCGTAATGTGGAAATACTAGTTCTTCATGTTGCTAGAATTACAACGTTCAGAGAGTTTCCGAATTCTATGACAATTTAAAGGTTGTCTCATCTAATATCTTCTTTTTAATTTAGTAATGGAAGACCAGTATCTGGGCTCAACTGTAGTCTGAAGGTTACTCCTGAGAGAGAAATAACAGGGATGATATTCACAAATTTAATAGCTGGGAAAGCAGGGGCAGCCATCAGGCAAAATTAATGACAGCTAACTAGAACACCTGCTTGCTATAAACAACCGATTACGCTTCTCCTGATGTGTACTGGCTGGGCAATGTATTAGTTTGCCAGGGCTGCTGTAACACGGTACCACAGACCAAGTGGCTTAAAGAATGGAAAAGTATTATCTCACAGCCCTGGTAGCTAAAAGTTCAAGATCAAGTGTCAGTATGTATACCTTCTAAGGGCTGAGAGAAAGAATCTGTTCCATGCCTCTTCCCTAGGTTCTGGTAGTTTGCTAGGAACCTCTGGCATTTCTCTGTTTGTAGAAGAATCCAAATAAGGTCACATTCTAAGGTGCTGAAGTTTTGAACTTCAACATATGGATGGAAGGGGGGCACATTTAAACATTTAAGTAGAATAAAAATGTAGCGTGTAAGGATGATACAACGTGAATTATCAATATTCCATTGGTAAACTTAAATGTTCCTCAAAATATTCAGTAATTTGTCTCTCATAGTGCAATTGATTTTCCAATAATTCTTTTTCTCTGGAAAAGTGTATAGAAAAATATCACCAGAAATAAATTGATAGGTACCTTTAGGCTATTTGTAATAATAATAAAATTGATATATTTATGACCAAAACTTGGAAAATCTATCAAACGTTGCTAGAAACCACAGTTTTAGGAACATCTAACATGTAACATCCTGGTACTATAGCCCTTATTCCTTAATGTCAGCAGCCAATAAAATGAGCACATTAAATCAGGATAGCATCACCAAGGGTTTGACAGGGATTTGCAACAGCTAAACATTTCTCAGGATTTAACAATAACAATGACAATTCAGAAAGAAACAAGTAAAGATAATGCAATAAAATTTCCAACTGACACAAAACCGCAGGTGATACGTACATATACATACATATGTACACAGGCATCATAAGAAATGAGACTTGTATCCTGAATTCCCCCTGAGAAAGGGAACACTGATTTGATCTCATAAAGACCCCTGGCCTGCCCAATCAGACATCCAGAAGAGACATTAAATGCAAATTTGAGGTCTTAATGCCACTGCTGAGGTTTCCCCAGTAGAAAGCTGAGATACATTTTATTTCCTTGAGTTTTAGGAGGGTAATATGTTATAAATATGTAGTCAAGTAATAGATAAACCTGATACTTTAGGGCTGTAGCTGTGGACATTTGCTTGCGAGCAAAAGTGCTTGGGGCGTAGTTTTATTGAGGGGCCGTATTTCATCACAATATCCGTCTACTCTAGCTTATAAGAGTAAATACAGTGGAGCTCATTTTAAAAATCTCCTAAAGACTATCTTTGGAGAGAAAGAAAGTTCTGGTTTACCAATAGTACCATTGACTTTTTTTCTTTTTACTTCTTTTCCCATTGAATAAATGATGACAACCAGGGACCATTAGCACTTTGAAAATAACATTAACTCCTTCAGGCCATTCAAGTATCCAAATGAGTGACTTTATAAAGTTGTTGCAGAATTTTTTACCTCTACTATATGTCATATTTGATCAATAGATGACAACTCTCAAAATTATTCAAATGATTTTGTCAAACACTCTTTTCTTTTTGGCATCTTTCACTTGTAATATATCTAAGTAATACTAATGTAATTTAACTATTTAGGTATTTCAACTCTCAAAGTCACTTCCTAAGGGAAGTTTTTTTGTTCTGACTTCATGAAACAAAAACTCTCCACTCTGATTCCATTGAAATTTACAGAACAACAATTTGGAAGCAGAAGAGCAGGAAAGTAAGGATTTGAGCTATGTTTATGGATTCCTCTAAGGGAAATCTCAGGTTTGTGTGGATTCACTCTACTGTCTGAAAGATCAGTAGATACAGCTTGCGATATAGTAAAGGCCACATTAGTGTAACGGGCTTGAAAGGGATCGGAGAGAGGGAAAGTGGATTGCACATCATTTAGAGAAATAATAATAATAGTATAATAGCTAACATGCATTTGAGATCAGAATGTGCCAGGTACTTTGTACTTTCTATACATGATCATAGTAATATTTATAACAATTTACATAGTAGATGATGTTCTTCCCATTTTATAGAGGAGAGGGCTGAAGTTCAAACCAGGAAGTAAAATGCATCTTTTGATCTGCATAGCTACAGTTTCTATTGCTTAAAAAAACCAAGATAAGAAATCTCAGAAGTCATTTTTTAAAGAAGTACTTTATTTATTGTTAGATTGGAAGTACTGAAGTGCACTGGAAACAAAATGGATTAGAAAATAAATACATGCTTGTTTTTTACACCTGCACTAACACTAATTGCAAAGAAGAAAGCAGAAAATTTATGCCAATTTGAGGTTTTTCTTAAAAGGAACATTTTCTGAGGGGGGAAAAAAGTCCCTGCTGGCTTTCTTTATGTCAAATGTCTTATGATAAAAGACATGAAAGAAAGAATTTTCTAAGGGAAGTTATTAAAAAGTCACTGCAGAATTATTCTTTTTAGGCTTCTAGTATGTAATAAAAGAAAAGAAAGAAAAATTAAACTATAAAATAAAGAATATCCCTTAATAATAAGAAGGCAAACAATTACACCTATTTATATTTCCACACAGGAGACAGAGGCTTCTAACAACTCATCCTGAAGGATCATCATAGAATCTCATTCTAAGTAAAAAGGCTGCTACGGCCTTTTGTAAAAGA
The DNA here is from genome assembly GCA_004024625.1 of Mellivora capensis. NCBI lineage: Eukaryota > Metazoa > Chordata > Mammalia > Carnivora > Mustelidae > Mellivora > Mellivora capensis. The sequence goes on from PISX010009129.1 coordinate 9,216, forward strand.
GCATATTTGAGATGTTACCGGAGTGCATCTATCTATAAGATTTTTTTTTCTCTCTAATGACAAAACAAATGGACAATGTAATAAAATTCTCAGGCTCTATGATTCCCTGGCCACCATCATGTAGGACATTTTAGTTCAGTGGTGATAGATGACTTTCCAGCAGCTCTGGCATGCACTTGCCACCACAGTCTGCAAAGGGGCTTAGGGATGAACCTCAGAATCTGGAGAAGGTGCCCAGTGCCTGCCCATAATCCTGCTCTCGATCTAATCTTGCAGCTTCCTCCATTCCCAAAGGCCCCACATACCAATAAGATTAAAGAAATTTCTTTCTTCTTTTCCTTCCTGTAGTAATTTTTTTCACAACTTAATCATTGGCTCTTTATCAAGACTTTCTTTTCCATTTTGTTAGATTCTCTATTACCATTATGTGGACTGTTCCCTTTCTTACATTTGCATGACATGAAGCAATGTCAGTCCCTGGCTCTTTACAACATAATTTGTAATATTCTTTTCAATTTAGTTCTTTGTCTAGGTACCTTTCTTTCCTTCCGTCTTTTTTTGTTCTGCCAAAATATGGTGCTGTTTACTTATTAATTATTCATTAGTTTTACCTGTTTGTTTTCTTCTAAAGTTCTAGGCAAAGTCAAAAATATAAATAATGAGGAACATTAAAATGAAAAATTCATTTAGAAGTCATAACTTTAAAGGATAGAGGAGATAACACAAATCCCAGTGTATGGATTACACATGTTCTAAGAAAGTCGTTGATTTTACCCAATGTTCAAGTATTTAAATTGCTAAATTCTAAGGAATTTTTTAATCTCATAAAATCTCATCAAATATGGGGAAAGAAAAATAACAGTTAAACTTTATTATGTCAAAGATGATAAATACTTCACTGAGAAATTGCATATAGGGCAGTGGTTAAAAAACAAGGCTCCTGAGTTATGCATGTATATATGGATTTGATTTTTATCTCCTTTGTATAACCACATGCACCCAGCCAGCAGTTTGTAAGCCTCGGTTTATTTACTTATAAAATGAATTTAATGATGGTAGCTCTCTCATTGGGTTATTGATATGACTGCACAAGAAAAAGCATACAAAAAATTGGACAGAGAAGTGTCCAGGAGAAAAATACTTTGTCATTGTTAATAATTAGCATTACTGACCAAAACTGAGCTGTTAATTAAGAAACCATAGAAATATTAGACCATTATGATCCTAAACTCATTGGCTCAGTAGTAAACCAACAATAACAAAAGAAGAAGTAGGAGAAGAAGGAAAAGGAGAAGCAGAAGCAGGAGACACAGAAGGAGAGGCAGGAACATGGGGAGAGAGAGAGAAGGAAGGGGAAAAAGAGGAGAAGGTTTGTTGCTCATATGTTCTGCATGTCTTTTGTTGGTAGACTGTGCTTCAGTTCAACATCATCATGACTTTGGGACCCAGGCCATCAGAGCAAGCTCTGTCTTCTGTCCGAAATGTTTTCTTTTGTAGCAGAAAGTGGACAAAAAGATAAAACGTACACCTGTTGGCTCTTTAGGCTTTGGCTTGAATGGAGTCTTAATCAGGTTAAGTCTTAACCTGGCCTAGGAGAGGATAAAAAAAGATCCAGGAGCTCCAAAAGCTTTGCCTTGAGAGGGATTCAAATCTTACATGTTATAAACTGGGTGATAGAATAATCAACCTAGATCAGTACCCAAAATTACCATCTAAATCCCCCCAAAAATTATTTCGAGGATAGTAACTATATACTGAAAAAGCTGAAAAGACCTAGCTCTGAATTCTCATCTTCAGCCACTCACCTCTTTTACATACACTTTTACATAGAAGACAGGCATGTAATTTTATCACTGAAATTAAGGTTCTGAAAGTATTTATTTTGATGCAGTGTTTATGAATGCACCCAAGGGGATTTTCCTAAGCAAAAATCAACCTTCTGAAATAATAAACTTGCTTGGCATTTCTACTATGGACCCAGAAATGTTTTTTCATATAGAAGACGCCTGCACAGTACCCACCCCTTAGTAATACATATATACCCACAGAGATAATAGTCGGGAACTTATGGTCAGCAGTGTGTCTGTAAACAGCCCATGAACCTGAGAAAGCCTGACCAGTCCTTAACTTTAAATGTTTATTTTCAACAGGAGATGATACCTTCCCTCTTAAAGTCTCCATTAAGAACTATGGACAGGGGTGCCTGGGCGACTCAGTCATTAAGCATCTGCCTTGGGTTCCAGTCATGATCCCAGAGTCCTGGGATCAAGCCCTGCATCGAGCTCCCTGCTCAGTGGGAAGCCTCCTTCTCTCTCTCCCACTCCCCCTACTTGTATTTGCTCTCTCTCTGTCTCTCTCTTTCTCTCTCTCTCAAATAAATAAATAAATAAATAAATAAATAAATAAATAAAAATAAAATAAAAACTGTGGGGAAGTCCATATCTCAAGTCTCCACAAGTTCTGTTTAAAAGAGTGAAAAACAACAAAAACAAAATAAGCATATCTCCATCCCTTTGATTCCATTATGACTGACCTCCTTTGCTAGCTAAATTTTCTGAAGGGCTCTCCCTATCTCTCTGTATTCTCTGATCTCCTCTTCTGATTATTCCTCACTTTCCTGTAATCTGACCCTTCCCCCATCCCACATTTACAAAATACTTATGTTGTTTGAGACGTGTGGAAAGATGATGCAACTGGTCATTTGGTTTTGTTCAAAAGACTTTAACTTCTTTTCTTGACCCCCTTTAAAAATCTTAGTGACAACAGGATGCAAATCGAATGATTCCATAACAGGTGGCTATTGGATTGAGTATTTGTTAAATTATTGGTGACCTTAGAATGAGCAGTTTCACTGGCTGTCCCGCTTTTTGCAACACATCAGTACTATGTCAGACTGGGGACACACAGTTTGTCTTGAAATTTTCTCCTTCCTTGACTTTTGAGATACCACTTTTTCTTGATTTGCCTTCCAACCCTCTCAATACTCCACAACTATTTTCTTTTTAGCCCCGTGGCTACTCTTACTCTAGACATTCCTTAACTGCTGGTGTAAATCAAGATATTATTTTTGCTCCCTTTCTTCTTACTGTACATAGAATCTTCTGAGTCAGCTCATCATTTCTCCCGCCCTGAATTTGTCTTTATTTCTTCCTCACAGTGAATGGTGTTACTAACCACTTTTGTGCCTAAATCAGAAATAGAAGCTCTTCCCTCTCCTTTATCTCATCATATTCCAACTGTCACAGACTCCTCTCCCCCTTCTCCTACCTCTAAATATATCTTGAAGCAATCCCTTCCTTTGCCTTCATCTTCAGGCTGCTCCTAGTTTGCATTATTTCTTTCCCAGGTATTTACATTTTATCAAGCGATTTATGAGCGAAATGAATCAAACATCCTCAGGAGTGTGATCACCCATGAAAACTGACTGGCGTTCTCTCTAATGCTGGATACAATGAGACCTCTCACATTTCTTCCTGGGTTATATATACAAGCATGTGTCATGTAGGCAAACTGCTTATGCCTAGACTGAGCATCAAACCTGAGTGAATATAAATAAATAAGTAATAACCACCAACCAATTTTCAAATTCTTGTTTATAGCCCCATGAACAGTGTAGGTCAGTGGAGTCACATTGAAAGAAATAGGGAATAGGAAACTAGCGTGTATTGGCATCCACTCAATGCCAGATGACCCTAATTACTTTACATGTATTATTATCTCACTACACTACACAGTTTTTGAAGGCAGGGATGTTGCCCTGTTCAATTCTAAAGCCCCAGCACCATTTTTTATGACATAAAAGGTATTCAACAAAATTCACTTATTAACTAAAAGATGTTTTATTGCAACTTTGCTGCTATTGCAATTTCACAAATGAATGAATCAATATTTGGAACATTAATCTGGATGAAGTTTCATTCATTTGTTCATTTTTTTAAACTGAATGACTTCTGAGGATACATGACTTATATGAATAAAACAAACCAAAGTTGTTATTATCACAAAAATTTAAATCCATTGAAGGAGACAGACAAAACAGGGAAAAGATGGGTGGGTAGATGGATAGAGCATCCTGTTTTAGTCAATATTCTTATCTCTAAACTGACCCTAAAATCCACAGACTAGTCAGCAATCATCCACTCAGCAGATGTTTGTTGGTACCTATAGAAATAACTAAGCTATTTTTTCAGATATCATAATAATTTATGAACAAAACAAAACAGGATCATGTGACAGAGTGAGTGGAGAGAAGTGGGCCAATGTTGGATGTAGTCAGGGAAGGGCAGTCCGAGATGAAAACATTTGTGTGAGGAATGAGAAAAGGCAGTCTGTGTGAAAGTCTGGAGGAGACAGGATCTATGGAGAGAATAAATTAGTGCAAATGCCTACAAAACAGAAAGAATGGCTGAGTGCCGCCCTAGTCTAGCCCAGAGAATAGAATGTGGAGTCTGATTCCAAAGGTCCTGTTGTTTGAGGTCAGCTCAATAGCCATATGAAAATTAGCTTGAAAATCTATTTTGTTGGAAAGTAGTTCTGTCTGTTTGTAGGTATTTTGCATATTGGAGTTATAAATGTTAAAATGGTACCCTAATGAAGTAAAGTTACATAGCAGATAAACAAAGTATAAATTATAACCAATTTCAAGTTTTTTTTAAAAGTACACGTGTGTGTATTTATGTGTATGTATTTACATGTATGTCTTTACTATAGGAACATGTAAAAGGTTAATATTTGTGTCTCTAAAAAATTCTTAAAGATAAGTTTCAAAGCCTATATTGTCTTGTAAAAGTCGTCTCAATTTAGAAATGCTTTGTTATTTTAACATACCCTAGTGGTTCTTTGATAAAATTGGGGGTTTGCCTGGCAAATTTAAGCTCTAAGTCTAAAGAAATATATTTTGTTTTTGGAATAAAGAGTCTATTCCATTTATCCAAGCAGAAAAAAAAAAAAGATGAAAGAAAATGTTTATTCTTACGACATATTAACTTCTTAAAGGATCTAAAGCAGTTTTCCTTCAAACTCTACAATAGCTGACATTGACTTTAAAAATGAGAAGATAAAAGTTGCCATCTAAATATCGCTACTTATGGATTTCCCTCTGACAACAAGCTGAGAACAGTAACTCGATAGACTAGTTTTTCCTCTTATGAAAGTGTAAGATTGGGGAATAAAAGGTAAAAGTCCATCAGCAACAGTGATTTGGAGACTTTTCATCCATAGATAGTATTTTCCTCCTCCACATAATTATATAAAATCTATAAGCAAGGCATTCTCTGTCTTCTTTCCCAGTTTACATTCGGAAGACCTCTGGTACAAACTCACTAAGTCACAGAAGAAGTCTGGGGCTGAGCCAAGACTTTCAGGTATCCTGTTTGCTAACCTCCTGTTACTTTCGCTCAACCATGGTCCCGACTTTCTTTTTTCCCATCTGTGTAGTTGTCTTATGTCTTTCAGAATCAAATAAATTGATATTTATGATAAACTCAATGGCTTTATGTAACTTTCCTGTGGTATTTGAAGATACATGGTTAGAGCTGTACCCCTCATTTTTTTTTGCTAGTGAAAGGGAGCTCTGTAATCAAGAAGCCTTGATTCCAGTCTTACATACATCAGAATATTTAATTCCAAGCATTTCTAATCAGTCCCCACAGTCATGGGATTGGTAGGTACTTACGTACAATGTCAGCTACAAATTCACGTCCTGCTCTCAATAACATGTAAATACATGGTTTTTAAAAACTTTAAAAAAATTTTAAGCAAATCCAAACAACCAATTATATTATCTGTCTATATAATGTCAAATGGCTAGAGTATAGAAGACACTGAAAATGTTAGTGGCATGATTTACAATAGATCTCCTGTCCTGTTAGAATAAGATAGAAATGTTACATGTTCAGAGCTTCAGTGAGATAGGTAAGTATTTAGCTGGGGGGAAAGAAAAGCTAATTTCTTTCACCCTTAGTGGTAGAAAGAGTGGGCATTTCGTTCAGCTGATTTGGTTTTATGCACTCTTATGCTCAAGTTGAAAAATATAAATGTACAATAATAAAGTAATGATAACAGTCATGTTCCATTTTCCTTTTCTATCTTAATAGCTCCAGGTAGGTAATTTTACTGTGTATATAAATCATTAGTCTTCACCAGCCACTCCGTTCTCTAGTTATTCTTAGGCTCCAAAGCAGTTTTATTTTGCTAAGAGCCATTTCCGATTGTCTCTGGAGTAATGGCAGGGGTGAGAGAGAATTCAAATTAGCTTCAAGGTACATTTACTTCTATTACTCAGGAATAATACCCCTATGACATATAGACCATTCCCTAGTCAAATACTAATTTACAATTGTCCTGTATCAGTGTAACCAGCAGGTATTGCTAGAACTTTTCTGACTAGGTTTGATTTCAGTGGTAGAAACTAAGCATTTTTGATGAGTCTAAGCTTCCTTGTGAAAAACAAAAGCAACAAAACAACAATAATGTTTCCCCGTCAAGAAAAGTTTTCAGGGAGGAGTCCAGAAGGAAAATCTATGTAATAAATAGAATTCCCCAAATGGAGCCAAATGAAATGCCAAATGAACTTCAGGGTTTAATTGATTTACTAAACCACTTCAGTCAGAAAAGTTATGAAAAGAAAACTAATTGTAATCAATAGACCTGTGCAAGCCTTTTAAAGATTTAAATTCATGTTAGGAATCCCTGGTTTTTACTAAGGTTTAATGTTACTGTTTTCATAACTTTTGTGTTGTTACAAAGGTACATTTTAAGTATTTAGGTTACAATTAAGTCTATATTAGGTTTTTTTTAAATAATAATGGAATAAATAGAATAAAGAAATAGTGTATTCTTCTTTTTGATTTTTGCTGTTTTTACTGTATAACAGTACATAAATACAATGTGAAGGCAAGCTGGGAGAAGGGGAAGTCTGTGTTCTTCTAATTCCCTCCCAGCTCTAAAAAACAATATAATGCTATTGTACAAGCAAGAACAAATAAATAATATAACTTCTCTGTCTGACACATGATAGACACTTGATAATACTGAATTGACACTATAGCACCTGGTGGGCAAAACTTGAGAATTAAAATGACAAAAATAGGAATAAAAAGGTAAAGCACAGGCATAAGCACCCATAAGATAGGTCAGAATTGCCTCATTTCAGTTAGTCTCCAGTTCATGCAAGTGAGAAAAAGACCAGTCCATCCTTTAGGTAGCCCTCAATCTTTTGTGGCCCCAGATTGTCTTTCTTTTTTTTTAAATTTATTTATTTGGCAGAGAGAGAGGGAGAGAAAGAGAGTGAGCATAGGTATACAGAGTGTCAGGCAGAGGCAGAGGGAGAAGCAGGCTCCCTGCCGAGCAAGGAGCCCGATGTGGGACTCGATCCCAGGACGCTAGGATCATGACCTGAGCTGAAGGCAGCCGCTTAACCAACTGAGCCACCCAGGCGTCCCCTCAGATTGTCTCTTAACAGCTCTAGCTCTTAAGATGGAGATGGAAGCTCTTGGAGAGTAGTACCTAATGTGTCTAGCGTCATGAGCCATATTGGTCCAACTCTCAGGTCTACCAGTTACTGCTTTAGAACTCATCATAGAGAGTGTTTTAGTGACAGTTAACTTTTGTACCTCTCACATTTTGTTTGAGCTCATGGTATCCTGCCTGTATCTGGAGAGCTTGTTAATTCATGGATGGAAAGAGGTAGGAGGGTAGGGTGTGCTAGGCAGTTAAGGTGTGTGGCGTTTTTGACATTGTGTCCAATTGCAATCACATCACCACTATCATTTGACCAACTTTTAGGATCTTCCTAGAAATTCAGGGTAAGCCTGAGTGGAGCCATTCATAGACTTTCTGAGCCTTGTAGGAAGAAATTAAGATGGTCGGTTTCCCCACCCCTTAGTATCCTGTCTGGCCTCCTTGCTCCTCTCTTCCTCTAGCATTTGAGACGTGCACCCAAGCATGTGTCACAACTGAGAACAATTGATGTTTGACCTGACACATTCCTCTGCTGATGCTCCCACTCCTTTAGGAGGGGGTAAGTGGTTGTAATTTGCATTCTTGAAATCTGCTGTAGCTTGAAAGATTCCTTTTTGAAATTCTTGGCTCTTTCACTGATGCCTGTGGTTTAGATGAAGAGAAAAATATCCAGTAATTAATAGCACGCCCTTCCACTAGAAATGAAAGATCTTTCTTACCAGGTTTGTGTTTTATTTCATAATTAACATTTCCTTTCATAAACAAGTCTCCAGTTTGTAGGTTCCAATCAAATGACATTATACCTGCCTCAGAAGGATTAAACTTTACTTACACAGCAAAGGCTTCTCTCAGCTCCATCCAACTTTTTCCTTATCCAACAATAAGATCCATCCACCATACAAGATTGCATCTCCAAATCAGTAGAAAAATGAGAGAGATACAAGAGTCTATCTTAGAAGGAAAGTACTTTTTGTTACTAATTTACATGTGCTTTGCTTCCACTGAGTATAGAGCAATGACATACATACATATTACTTAATGAAATATTAAAATTATGTAATTTCAACTTCAACAATCACCCTGTGCTAAATGTTCTACACGAAATTTCTTATTTGATATCCAAAATATATATGTGAGGAAAATATTTTTTGATTTCACGAAAGAAAAATGAAAGCTTATGAGATAAAGTGATCTGCTTAAAAGTGTCCTTAATTAGTGTCCTAATGAATATAGGACCAAGGGTTCGAATCTAGTTTCACTGCTATTAAAGGCCATAATGTTAAAGAAAATAAAATCTCATCTTCCAGTTTTAATTCTTAAGTGTTTACATCGAACATTACCCTGGGAAGAAGGCAAAATTTGTTCTACAAAAGAAAATTACAGATTTAGCAAAAGTCTTTTTCTTAATTAAAAAAGCAGTAATAATTATAAATAGTATTATTATGGAGTAGGGAGTGTAATGATTATGAAGTACTCCCAGCTGTTATTCGGGAATAAAGTAAAGGTTTCCCAGTTGTCTATTTTGTGATTTCTAAGAGGTGAAGAGAAAATGATAGGGTTCTCACAGATGCTTGGTTTGTGCTGGTGTCATTTTGCTGAATTTCCTGTCCCTCGGAGGTGGGGGTAGGGCCCTCGGGGCGGGCCCTCAGGGCAGGCCCTCGGGTAAGAGCTTCACTTTGAACCTGGCCTATCACTTCTTCAAGGAGTGAAGAATCTTGCACTCAGGGCCACTGACAGAACCTGCCCTTCTTCTATTTTCATCATGCTTACTTGTTCCTGATTCTTCAGTGAGCTTCAAGATTCACAAGGAAGCTTCAGGGTAACAGTGGTCAAAGAAAGAGCTGTTCCTCTAGCCATTTCAGTCAGCCCAATGAGCTCTGGGCCACCCAGACCAGGCAAGAGCCATCACATCCAAGAAAGACTCCAGGTAGAATTGTCAACTCTTAAAGTAACGACAGACTTTTTTTTTTTTCTTTTTAAAGATTTCATTTATTTGACAGAGAGAGAGACAGCAAGAGAAGAAACACAAGCAGGGGGAGTGGGAGAGGGAGAAGCAGGGCTCGATCTCAAGCCCCTGGGATCATGACCTGAGCAGAAGGCAGACACTTAATGACTGAGCCACCCAGGAACCCCAAGGACAGACTTTATGCAATATCTTTCTAACTTTTAATTAGTAGAAGAGAAAATTGAGGACCTGAGAACCTACATGAATGGTCTGTGAGATTTATATTTCTAATCCTGGGTTTTTGGACTCCCAGACAAAAGTCTTTTATATCATACCACCTACCTAAAATAAACGTCCAAACCCAGGCTAAGTTGGGGGATCTTTCTTTCTTTCTTTCTTTCTTTCTTCCTTCCTTTCTTCCTTTCTTCCTTTCTGAAAACACACACACACACACACACACACACACACACACACATCTATTAAACCATTAGCTACAGTAGGCAAGCACAGCACTTAATTTACCATTGCATTCTTAACATAGGCTCATGCACCAAAACCTAGCTAAAATTTAGACTCCAAAAGAGGGACCTCAATCCCTCAGAGCTATGGTTTTTCACCTGCATATTTGGGGAAGTGTCAGTCCCTCTGAGGGCATGATCAGAGCTGGAGTCCAAGTCTTGTGGTTTCTCCTGTATAATTGTTAGACCTCTGCCATCCCCTGAGCATTCCAGCTGGGGATGAACCATTCCTGTGCCTGCTATGAACTGTGACCTATGTCAGAGCTTTGAACCCTGGCAACTCTAGGAACTGAGCAGTCCTCCCTCATCTGCCACCTCAGCATTCATCCTGGCTCCATTGCCTCAAGCATGTGACCAGTTTCCTTGGAGTAGATTTCAGTACTCTGGAGGAGGCTAATGCTTTCTCTGGGAAGCTAGCCTATGGAGAATGTCTCCATCAAGTAAGTCCTTACTTCCCACAACACACACTCATTATTTATTAACTACTTGACAAACACCCAGCAGTGTTAGGAAAACTAACAGGATTATTTGATTCTGAATATAAGTGACCTCGCATATTTTTTAGACACTAATATTCATGTTTGCCATTTCAATTAAATTGTAAATGCCACAATTACTTCTCCTTGTTTTTTCGAATCTTCCCAGGAATAAAATATGTACCAGCATGTCTTCTTTTAAAAAATATTTTATTTATTTATTTGGGAAAGAGAATGAACAGGGAGAGCAGCAGGGGGAGAAGGAGAAACAGGCTCCTAGCTGAGCAGGGAGCCTGACATGGGCCTTGATCCCAGGACACTGGGATCATGACCTCTGCCAAAGGCAGATGCTTAACCGACTGAGCCACCCACCCAGGCTCCCCACTAGATGTCTTTTTAATTTGGGATTCCTATGAATCCAAATGTCCTATGTGGTCCTACCACTAAAACTACTTAATGTAGTTCCTGGTATTAATGTAGGACTTAGTTTAAAGATGTATTGTCTTGGGGCGCCTGGGTGGCTCAGTCGTTAAGCTTCTGCCTTCAGCTCAGGTCATGATCCCTGGGACCTGGGATCGAGCCCCGCATCGGGCTCTCTGCTCAGTGGGAAGGCTGCTTCTCCCTCTTCCACTCCCCCTGCTTGTGTTCCCTCTCTCACTGTGTCTCTTTCTGTCAAATAAATAAAGTTTAAAAAAAATAAAAGATGTATTGTCTTGGTGGAACAGTTAGTAATCCTGCCTGCGTATTAGAATCATCAGGAGGTTTTAAATATCCAGATGTCCCAGCCATATCCTAGACGAATCAAATCAGTATTTCTTGACTTGGAATCTAATCATCAATATTTTTTAAACTTCCCAGGTAATTCCAACATAAAGCCAAGGCTGTAAAGCTCTGTTTTAAGTCTGTTGTAAGTCACACAATAGCTTGTATTATATGACTGGCAAAATGATAACATGGTTTTGTGAGTATATTATATATATATATGTATATATACTTATATATACATTTATATAATACACACATGCCTGCATTTGTGTGTATTTCTTGCTAATAAAATAGATAATTTAAGAAATTTTACATTGTCAGTCACAAATGTATCTATTACAGAGACACAAGTAGCAGTTTATTTTTCTACAAGCAGTCAGTATATTAAGTTTATATTTTTCAATGCTTATTTAGAGTATTTGCATTGTCCTGATGGAAATCTGGTAACCAAATATTTTAGGAAAACCTCTACTTAAAGATCTCACCAAGGGAATTACCTCCAAATTTCACTAATCAATTCTTGAATATTTTCTGCCATTACATGATACCTGGGAAGCTGATTTAGATAAAAATAGATGCTAACCAATGCATTTGCTTGCTGCTGTTTAAAAAGACATATATCAGCATCCTCAAAAGCAGTATCATCAAATCATGGGAATTAATCAATTATTTCAGGCCACTATGTTGCAGACTCAAGTTTGAAGGCATGCTAATGGAAGTATATTCTCTTTGGAGCTAATTCGGGTTTTCTCCTCTGAAGTCATTTCTTCGGGTTGAACCACAAGGACTTGATTATTCATCAATTATTCAATAAAATACTTATGAAGTCTACACTTTGTGTTGGGCCTTTTTTATGCGATGTTTGGGTTTTAAATAAGTAAAGAAAAAGCATTTCTATTTTACATAAAATGCTAGGATCTAGCAAAAGAGCTCGTAGCTTTATATTTTTATATATTTATATCTATATTTTATATATGTATAAATATATCTATATATTTATATCTCTATATTGTGATAAGTATGTGTCTGCTTCTACTAAGATGCTGAGGCTTCAGTATGAGAAGGGCACCTAGATAATTCTGTATTAACTGGCAGTGAAGCATTCCCCCTTTGTTGCCCTAGAGCTACCCAGTCACTAGGGAAAATAAAAGATGAGTATTTCATAATCTCTATCGATGAGGTAACTTTGCACCTGAACTATATCCGTGTATGTGAATAACTCCCTAAATAAAGCTTCTAACTGCATAACATTTGATTAAGATGGAAGGAATTATGAAACTTTAACATATTTAAGGGTGTGAAAAAGCAGGAAGTTTGTTGGTTATGATTTTTTCCAAAAAAGACTGTCTAACATGAAGGAATGATTTAGAATTAATCGAATTAAAGGCAAGCTGATTTTTAACTTTACTTGAAAAGCAATACACTTAATTAAGTCATCAGCACCTTCTCAGCCTACATTTCTACAAAAAGCAGGAAAGATTCTCACAATAAATAAAATTCTCTGAAGTGTCAAAATATGTAATACCAGTGTCACAAGCAGGGAATTTAAAAATCAGGGTAAACAGATCTAATTTGGGGCAAGAAGGATTTATTAAATTCAATTATAATTTTTAATTATAATTATAATTATTCTTACTTTGGATATCTTTAATCATAATAATGACTAAAATTCATGTACATAAAATTTGAGAAGAAGCATGTTATGACTGTGTTGTCCAGATAAGGAAAACTTTGAAACAGAAAATTTAGGTAATTTGATATGCATCACATAGCCAGTAAGTGGTAGGTCCAATAAGAGAGAATTGATCGAGCCCTCACCCATAAAAATTTCCTAAGAAGGGTAATAAATGACATGAGTCATATTCCAGAAGTGATAGAATGGCAATGTAGGAATTTTTTTTTTAAGATTTATTTATTTACTTATTTCTTTAAGAGAGAGAGAGAGCACGAGGTGGGGTAGAGGGAAAGGGGAAGCAGACTCCCCACTAAGCAGGACTTCATCTCACAACCCTGAGATCACGACCTGAGGCGAAAACAAGAGTCAGACTCTCAACCAACTAAGCCGCCCAGGTGCCCCCTTTTTAACTTTTAAATAAGTTCTTTTAATGGTCCATTTTCTCATATGAGTTAAGATTCTTAGGGGATCTCATGACTCTGGTGATAACTACCACCACTATCACCACTTTCAATTTGTTCCATCCCATGACTGCAACGAGAGAGGGGCATTTTGTGAGATTTAAAATACTCTAAAGGAGGGGCACCTGGGTGGCTCAGTAGGTTAAAGCCTCTTCCTTCGGCTCAGGTCATGATCCCAGAGTCCTGGGATCAAGCCCCACATCGGGCTCTGCTCAGCGGGGAGCCTGCTTTCTCCTCTCTCTCTCTATGCCTGCCTCTCTGCCTACTTGTGATCTCTGTCTGTCAAGTGAATAAATAAAATCTTAAAAAAAAGTTTAAAAAAAATAAAATACTCTAAAGGATACTTCTGTTATAATGGGGTAAAGACTGCATACTTTGGAGACTATGTGTGAGCATTACAGACAAAAATATAAATATTTGTCCTAAATGTTTTCGTCACCCCTAGCTCCTGTTACCGATCTCCCTACCCAGCCTCTCCCAGAGCCAATTACACTTTGCTTCATATGTGACAGTGAAGACTTCCAGATGAGTTTAATGGGAATGTAAGGAATTGCCACATCAATAGAGGCAAAAAGAGACAATAATCACCAGTTTTAAGGTCTAAAGAGAAAGCAGAGCATGTGGCAACCACTTTTAACGTTTTTCATGCACCAAATGAAAGGCAGGGGGAGAACTAAGAGGAGTTCAATGTAACGTGTTTATGTCTCTCTGTATCTGTAACTCAAAGTTAGTGGCCTGCTCTTGACCAGTTATAGGGACGTAAGAGGTGGAGCTCAGGGAAGAAATCAAGAGGCTACTTGGTTTGTTTTTCTGAAGGGATTGTTTGCAACTGACATTTTGTGTCTCCTCAGATCCTTAAGAACAGCTCAGTTATAAAGGTGGTCCCTTTGGTGAGTCTGAGCCGGAGATTAAGAAATGTTGAAATTGGAAGAGTGTGTGAGGTCTGAGAACAGTGCTTCCCAAACGTTAAGACGCCTACAAGTGCCCCGAATCTTGTTAAAAGTGCAGTGTCTGGATTAGTAGGTCTGAACTGGGGCCTCCGCCTCTACCTTTCTGACAAGTTTATCACAATACCACTGCTGCCAGTTTTTGGATATGGATTAGCTCAGTTTTAGAGCATAAGATGACCTAAAACATAAGGCCAAAGTATGTCCCCCCAAAAAGCACTGTAGTTTTGGGTTTAAAAAAAAAAAAAAGAAAATTGGTCATAGGATTAGCAGCCCCCAAAAAAGAGTGTTGTGTCATTTGTTAATTAATATCAGGTGTTTCTTTTTTTAAAAAAAGGTTTTGTTTATTCGAGAGAGAGAGAGAGAGAGAGAGAGCAGGAGCAGGGAGAGAGGCTCTGGGAGGGGACAAGCATACTTCACATGGAGCAAGGAGCTCAATATGGGGCCGGATCCCAAGACCCCAGGACCATGACCCCAGCCAAAGGCAGACTCCTAACTGACTGAGCCACCCAGGCACCCCAATATCAGGTGTTTCTTTCCTGCATTTTAAAAGAAATCTCATTTTTAAAACAGAACCTCTGGGACGCCTGGGTGGCTCAGTTGGTTAAGCGGCTGCCTTCGGCTCAGGTCATGATCCCAGCGTCCTGGGGTCGAGTCCCACATCAGGCTCCTTGCTTGGCAGGAGCCTGCTTCTCCTTCTGCCTCTGCCTGTGCTCTCTCTCTCTCTCTTTCTCCTTCTCTCTCTGACAAATAAATAAATTAAAAAAAATAAAATAAAACAGAACCTCTTCCTACTGATAGATTTCTACAAGTTGAAACAACAAGCATACCAAGTGGGCACAAATGCATTTTCTTTCTTTCTTATTTAAGTCAACCAATTATCGACATGTGAATTATCTATTTTCTGATAATTATGGGTTTTCTAAGACCAGTTGCTTATCCCATACCAGCTTTCCAAAAATAGTGCATTCTGGAGGCTCAATCCTGCTATTCTGCCACTGTGTTGCACACAGCAAATATAGATACATTTATAACATGAGCCCAGTGAATATATGATTAGGAGAATGTTTTGAGAGAAAGAAATAACTGTATTTGAAAGACAAAATTATATACACATCCATATCTGTGATACACACACACATACGATAGTAGACTGAGACTCCAGGCATCTCTGTTTCAGGGTTCCCACAGTCAGCAAACCGTGTGAGAACCCTCAGCAAGTCTGAACATCTTCAGACCTTACTTTGTTTATCTGTAAAATGAAGGATCTGACACACGTTATCTTTAATAAGTTTCCTTCTAGTTATAAAATTCTATGGATAAGAAACAACTGAATATCTTTTAAAAAGACTTCTTTCTTGAGGTTGCCTCTCTTTCTCGAAGGAGACAGATACTGTTCCTTTCTGTCCTGTAGGGCACTGTGACCCCACTCTCTCATCAGTAGCAGAACATTTATGGAAACAAACAAACAAACAAACAATGCTGATGGTGACTTTGAGACCTGATTTAGTTTGTGTTCCTAAGATAAAAATGCTCCTCATCAGTCCTTTTAATTGAAAGTAAATGGTATTAGAAAGTGATTACTACAGGGGAAAGAGAAGGGTGCCCCTGCTTATGGGCTTTACTATCAAGAGTGTTTCTTTAAAGGGCCCATTCAATAGAGAGATGCCTGGTGGGCAGAAAACAAGCAAAAATAAGATATTAGCTTCTATTGTTAAGTGAGTCCCTTGCTGCCTCATTTACCCAAATAATAAAATAGAAAATTAGTTCGAATTCCTTTAAGAAAAATACCACTACTGCAAGAAACTCTATATCCTCCTTAAACATGACCAAGTTATCTGCCAAAGGTATCTTTTATTCTTAGATGAAATTAAGATTCATTGAGCATATGTGACGCACAGTGCTGGAGGTTGGGGTTATATACATGAATAAATAGCATTTCCTGCTGTGCAGGAATTCATTTATAGCGGCGACAGAGACAGAAAACTAAAGGGAAAATGACATCTATTTCGTGTTTGCCACATGCCAGCCCTGCTGGACCAGGTATCTATTAGATTATTTTAGCTTCAGTTCAACAACTCAGCAGAGTAGGGATATGTGTCCCTTTGCCCAGGGAGGAACTCAAGCTCAGAGAGATTAAGTGGAAGGCCCAAGTAATAGCGAGTTCAGCGAGGCTTTGCCCTCCTGTTTTTCTGACTTCCTAACTTTCACTTGCTCAGCACAGCACTGCTCAGCCACCCAGATTAACTGGAATACTCCATGATACTGAGTGCAGTGAAGCCCAGAAAGAGATGAAACTCAATCTGCTTTAAGAAAGCAGAGAAGACTTGACATGGTAGGAAACACGTAAACTATGCATGCCTCAAGAGAGTAAGGATTTTGCCTGGAGGAAAAGGTCACCGCAGGCAATGGGAACAGTGTCATTTATTCAGCTTCTGGTGATGACGAAAGCTTGCACAATACAGCAAGAATGTCTGACAAAAAAAAATTTTTAAGATTTTATTTATGTGTTTGACAGACAGAGATCACAAAGTAGGCAGAGAGGCAGGCAGAGAGAGAGAGGAGAAGCAGGCTCCCTGCTGAGCAGAGAGCCCGATGCGGGGCTCGATCCCAGGACCCTGAGACCATGACCTGAGCTGAAGGCAGAGGCTTTAACCCACTGAGCCACCCAGGTGCCCCCCATGTAGCTTTATAAAACCTTTTTTTTCCCTTTTGACAATGATGTTTTTGCTTAGTCACCTTGGCTGCCATGACAAAATACCATCAGGTGGATGGCTGATAAACACAGAAATTCATTTCTGACAGTTCTGGAGGCTGGAGTTCAAGATCTGAGCGCCAGCAGCGTGGAGTTCTGGTGATAGCCCTCTGCCAGGTTGTAGACTAGCAAATTCTCTTTGTGTCCTCACGTAATAGACTGCAGAGCAAAGTAAGCAAGCTCTCTTAGAACTGATAAGAATACCTTAATGATTTCATCTGATTCTAATTATGGCCCAAAGGCACCACTTCTCAATACCATCACACTGGTGGTGGGGGTGGGGGGAGCGCCTGAGTGGCTTAGAGGGTTCAGCCTCTGGCTCTTTATTTCGGCTCAGGTCATGATCTCAGGGTTGTGGGATGGAGCCCCACATCGGGCTACTCGGGCTATGCACTCAGCAGGACCTCTGCTTGAGATTTTCCCTTTCCCTCCCCTCCTCTCTCTCTCTCTCAAATAAAGAAATCTTAAAGAAAAAAAAATACCATCACACTGAGGGATAAAGTTTCATCATAGGAATTTGAGGGAGGGGAGCATAAATATTGAGCCCATTACACCTTTAAAGAGTAAAGGTGTATATGTTTAACAAAATACAGATTTAGAAGACAACGTCATTTTGAAAGATAGACCATAAGACCTACTTCACAAAATATATCTAATTTAATAAACACATAACCTTGTTCAAATCATGACAGTTTAATGGACTCTTGCATCTGTTTAAGGGCTTGTCATTTCAAAATATATCTTTATTATAGTCAGAACCAGCTAGAAGATCATTTTAGGTACCATAATACCTCTAGTCTCAAGGTTCTTACCAACTCAGTAACAACATATAATTGGAGAGCAACATATAGTATGACAAAAAGCAGGTTATTGAAATTTGGAGTTAGTAAGAATCTAATTTTGATCAAATTTCCATTACATACAAATAAAAATATCCAAGGCTTTCTGTGCAGCACTTTTGAAATGACAAAATAAAACTTTGCCTGGATAAAAATGGAGCTTTCCCTTATACAAGATGGAGGAGAGAATGGAATGGGTTGGTGATTGTTTTTTGCAAGACAAGTAGTCTAGTGTTTGCAAAATTCCATAGGATTTTTACATTTGTCAATCAGTGCTTACAGAGGTGAAAATCGGTATTTCTTCCCCTTGGAATTGGCCTCACTCTCTAAAAACTCGCTACTATGTATATGCTTGAGAGTCCTAACTTCATAACATTTTTCACTGAACTTGGGAAGAAAGTTTTCACTTACCACATAATAATTTCATCTTGTAAATTGCAGAGTGGTTCATATAACACATTCCCATTTAATAGCACATGGCTTGTTTTAGAGTACAATGAAGTTATATAGTATCAATAACATACCCAATGTTCATCTGAATTTTATAATATATATCTTCCATATATGCACATATGAGGCTAAATATGTATATATGTGGTTATACATATATGTGGTTAACATCTTTTCCTTTTATTAGGAAATACATGTGCTTATCATTCATCATCACATTTCTATCATTTCATCGGGTTTACAGTGCCCCATGCTCATGGAGTTGCTAACTCAGTGCCCAAACAGGGAAAATATAGGAAGTGATGCAGAAAATATATATCACATAAAGAAATCATCCTACACTGTACACACTGTATATGAAATTAGATTAGCTTTGAAAGGGTCTTTTACTTAGGGTTGGAGAACAATGGGACAAGCGGAGTATAAAGAGAATGGACTTCAGAGCCAAACTTGCCTAGAGTCAAACACTGAGGCTACTATTTACTAACCTAAAGCCATGTGGAGTACTAAACTCTCTGAGGATCTGATGATAACATTAAACTTGAGCTTTTTGAGAAGTCTTTTCTGGTCCTATGTCCTTCTCTATCATGATCTTCACCAGACTGCTGTGCTCCTGTAGAACTGGATTTCTATTTCTATTTTAACATTCACCCTGTCATTGTTTATAGTTGGTGTATGCCAGGTATCATAAGCAGACTAAGAGATCTTTGAGAGCAGGGAGCATTTAAATGTCTCTTTATTATAAGTATTTAGCATAGTTACAGATATACAATAGAGTAAAAATTCAAAACCATTCACTGAGTCAATGAAAATTAGAGCAGAGCATTGTTTTTAAATCACTTTATAATAAACTTTCCCAGCAGAAGGCCTTCTCTTTTAGAAAAGCAGTGATTTTCAAAATTATCGAATAAACAATATGAAATTTACCTACATAGAGGATTTCAGTATCTTTCATTTCCTATGAACATTCAATTCACAGAAAATATGAATATAAATAACTTTCTTATAAGAAACAAGATCATTTCTTGCTGAAACAACTCAAATTTTATCAGCGCAGAAGTACCAATTTCTATTTAGCAGAATTTAAAATTTGGTTGCTTCTACATCCTTTAAGAAATCAGTTTTAGGGGCGCCTGGGTGGCTCAGTTGGTGAAGTATCTGCCTTCACTCAGCTCATGATCCCAGGGTCCTGGTATTGACCCCCTTCTCTGGCCCTCATCAGGCTCCCTGCTCAGTGGGGAGCTGCTTCCCCCTCTCCTTCTGCCCCTCTGCCTCTCCCCCTTCTCTCCCCCTCCTGCATGCTCCCTCTCTTTCTCAAATAAATAAATAAATAAATAAAGTCTTTAAAAAAGAGAAATCAGTTTTAAGTAAACACATTCATGATTTCCTTTAATGTATGTCTGTATTGCCATTTTATCTAAAACATCTTTCTTGAGCCCCAGCAATGTGGTCAGCACTGTATGAGGCACTTAGGGGGACTAAAAAAGAGAACACAATTCAATTCTTGCCTTTGAAGCTCTCAGCCTGGTGAGGGAAACAAAGATGTAAATAAACATCACAGCACAAGCTGGCAGGTGTTATAATAGAGCTAAGTATGTTCTATTACGGAGGCAGAAAGGCTGGAGTAACTGTAAATTTTTTTTTTTTTTGCTTGTTTGGAACTGGAAAATAATTGTGAATTATGCTAATAATGAAATCTAGGTCCCTGCCATTATAGCTGCCTTCCCTTTGAAATGCCTTTACTTTAATGGCTTTGTGAAATAAAGACTGTGACTATTGTAGATAAGCCCTGAAAAGCAAACACTGATTTTAAAAAGGAAATGCATCACAGGGACATGGGCTATGCCAGTGCATTTAAACTGATTTTAGCAAATATTGAAACTTTATCTGACACCACAGTGATCTAAACAAAATTATAATAAAATTACCTGTAATTAGAGAGTGAAATTTCTCATGGAAAGCTTTCACTTGGGGCCTCTGGAAACAATAGAGTTTTCATTTCTGCCTGGCAGAGTTATGATCTTTGTTTGGATAAATATTGTGTGGCATTTAAATAAGATCCTCTTTCCAAAACAGCCAATGGGGATTTGAGGGGGAAAAACAATTAGGCTGGCACAGACTAACTAACGTTAGTTTGCTTATATTTTATCAAAGACAGCCCCTTAAATCTCTGTCTAGGACAGCATATAGTGAAAACATGGAATATATTTGCTTTTGACTAGAAAAGATCAAGTTCCACCATTGTCTCAACAATGCAAAGTAACTTTTATATTATATAAAGTATATAGTCTTTAGATGGGAAAACACAAACGGCCGTCTTTAAGGAACTCATGTTCTGACCCTCAGTTTTTCTCATATGTAGAATGGGATAACAAGGTTAAAAGCAGCATCTCCTGGGAGAGAAGTCATTCCTGAGATACCCCTTCTCTTTTCTCTGCTCATACATTCCATATCTTGATGCTTTCTGAGTACTTTGTTTATACTTTTCTTTCCCTTGTTCTACCTAGTGTAACAATGGAGAAATTTATATCAGTAACCCAGGGCAATTCTCAGCCTCCATCCTCAGTCCCCTTCATCCCACAAAAATATGTCTAGAGGGGTGATTTTGTGAATTATTCACCATTATTATTCTCAAAGTTTCATGTTTTCCCATTCACCAATTATTTAATCAAATGTATTTATTGCTGGAAAAAACTCAAGAAATGGATTTCAGTTTTAAAACCTTAGGTATGTAGATTTTTCTAAATTTAGGAGGTATCAGATATAAATGGAAGGTATTGTTATCATAAATTTGTGGATTCTGTCCTGAGAGCAGGAAGGGGGAGGGAAGAAAAGAACTATGAATTAGACTCTGGTCGGCCTTCTCTAGGGCGTATTTGAGAGCAGGGCTGGCCTGTGCATCTGCTCTCCCCAGTAAACTCTGAGAAAGTGGTAGGAACTTTCATGAGAACAAAGGAAATGGTTGAATGGATGTGTAAGCAGGAACCTGAGATGGTCTCCCCTGGCCCCAGGAGAGAAGGACACTGTTTTGGCTTCATCATATGGTGGCATAGATGTGGCACCAGGAGCTGTGGGACCCTAAAGTTCTGGCATCTGGACCCAGAGGACACAACAATGACTACTTCCTTTTCTGCAGCTCACCTCTTGTCTCCCCCCCCCCACCCCCCGCCAGGCTGCAGCTCAGTTCCCCTCTTCCGAAGTGAGGGTGCCATTTCAGCAGGCCACAGATAGACTGTTGCTCTTTGAAATATTCACAATTTGGGCGCCTGGGTGGCTCAGTGGGTTAAGCCGCTGCCTTCGGCTCAGGTCATGATCTCAGGGTCCTGGGATCGAGTCCCTCATCGGGCTCTCTGCGCAGCAGGGAGCCTGCTTCACTCTCTCTCTCTCTGCCTGCCTCTCTGTCTACTGTGATCTCTCTCTGTCAAATAAATAAATAAAAATCTTTAAAAAAAATTATGAAATATTCACAATTTACCACACTTCTCTTTGAGCACTTGTTACCTTTTCTACCTGAGAAGATTATAAATTCCTTCATGGCTGATTCAGATTTTGTTTTTATATCCTCAGTGACTAATGTAGTGCCGACATATAATGAGTATGTAATAAATATTCACTGAAAAATTAATCTGTGTATATTTAATCATAAATTAGAAAATAGTCCTGATGGGAAATATGAAAATAAGGTAAAGTTACTGAAACCAGGTGAAATTGAAAGGCATGTTTGGATGGTGATAATGTAAAAATCAAACAAAGGGAATAAAAATCAACTTCATTACCCCAATTCCTGTGGTCTATGAATATAACCATGACTGAAGTAATCTTTCCCTTCCCTCATACTTAAAGAACACACACACACAAAAAATCAATTTTATTAGCCTAAGTAAAATTTCACCCTGACATCGCCTCCCCAATGGCCGTGAAAGAATACTAATGGTCTTGTTGTGGTATTTGGATAACCTGAAATGTCAATATAAATTAATTCTGCTTCTCAAACTTGTGCCCAAATAGACCACTTTCCTGGCAAACACTTGGCTATCCCTTCTCAGGCTTTGACATCTCTATGATCTCTCTCTGACAGCCTTCAGAGAATGTCCTGTCCCTCACAAACTTCTATCTACACAAATGTGAAGAAAAACACCTTTCTTCCCAAGGAAACTAAAAAAATCTTTTTTTCTCTCTCTCTGAAGCATAAAAGAAAAGGTTTATTCCCATCAGACTAAGTAAATAAGCAATAAAACTTGAATCAAAAGGTGCAAGGAGTTTCCAGTCCTGCCTGAAGAATATTTATATATGTTGGTTAATTCCTTAAATGATTTATTGAGTAAAATATTTATTTTCTGCAAAAGTAGTGGCTAAAAATAAAGTCACGATATTCTTTGTGCAGGTGCGAGAGAAAGACTCAAGAGATCATTGTGGGGAAATGTCTAAAGGTTTTACACATTATGGATACTTCACCTGGAAACAATCCAATCAAGGCAAGTAAATATAGGGGCCCATTCATTCATTCATTCATTCTTGGAACGGCTTTTAAAAAATCACCTGTCGACTATGGGTAAATGTAATTCCTGGAATGTTCTTCCATCAAAATACTGTAATCCCCAAATCAATGGCCTTCTATTGAGGCTAGAGTCAGAGGAAGATTCTAGGCAAACGTTCCTTTGAGAGGCCTGATAGTTATCTTCAGTAAGAAGCCAGATTTGGTTTACACATGTAAAGACCATGCAAAACAATTGCAAAATCTGTACCCAGGTCTTTGCGAAGAGGGCGAGAGTGAAATGTGAGAAATAAGTTACTTTATAGACTGGTAAAAAACTTACCTGACTCTCAGAAATACATGGAGAGTATTTAATGAGTGAAAACAAACCACAAACTGCAAAACTAATCAGCCAAAAGAAAAGAAGAAAAAGAAGGTAAAGAATTGCGGAGGCAAAATCCAAAGGAATTTAAATTTCACTAGCTCTAATTATGTGGCAGACATTTTTCTTCTTTGTGATTGCATTTTATTCAAAGTTTTAGTTACTTCTCAGCAAATCCTAAACCATTAAAATGTCCCTCTTAAGAGAAAAAGGGGCGAACCAAGCCAGAATAATGAATAAAACTTTATCTTATGCTTTCTTTAACCTGAGTGTCTAATGATACTGAATGTTTGATGCACAACTAAGACATCAACTGTCTATCCTTCCTTTAAATTAAGCTGAATGCAAAGTAAAATTTAGCAGCATGTAACTATTTGGTATACCTCTTTTTATTCTGTGTCTTTTTCTTTTTGACCATTTGCCAAATTTATCTCTATGCTTTTCATATCTTCATTGCTGTTGGGAAGGGAGAATTTCAATAAACCTATGAAATAAAGGTCTAAGGGTGATTGTGGGTTGTACTTGAAATTTTCTTATACATACCATGTTTATATTTGTTATGACAGAATAGGAATCATAGTGAATAGTAAATATATTAACAGTAGGCAAAATAACCTTAATGGTTAAGCACATTGTAGGTGGACTGCATAAATTAAAAATCCCAGGTCTAAAACATACTAACTGCATGAACTTCAGCAAATCCTTTAATCTCTCTGTGGTTCCATTTTTTAATGTAGAAAATGGGCTTCAAAATGATAGTACCTGTCTCTTGGAGGTGTTGGGAGGAATAATAAGTTAATATATGTGATATATTACATATCCATGTAATATATGTGGAAAAGTGTCTGGCATATAGTAAATGAAATATAAGTATCTAGTATTGTAATTAGCAACCAGCAACTTAAACAATTTCAAACTTCGCTCCTGAGTCATCACCCTGGAGCTTTGTGCCATTCGCGGCTTTATAAGGAAAAATAAATGAACTTCTGTGTTTGTTACATCAGCTAGCATTCATTTACCTAATTCAGTTGTCATGCATGGTTTTTGCATCCATAAAGTGAATATGTTCACTCTCTGGTTGAAAATGCTATAAATGACACTAAGGTGCAAATTTCCCCTCCACATTTATCCATTCACATTTAAACATGTAGATCTAATTAATTCATGTTTATTGTAAATAATTACCATTTATGCATAAATGTTCATCTGTTCTGCTAGTGATAAGTTCTGAGATCATTTCTAGTTTTTTGTAATAAAAAGAACTCTATGGGCGCTTGGATGGCTCATTCAATTAAGCCTCTGCCTTTAGCTCAGGTCATGATCCCAGGTCCTGAGATCAAGTCCTGCATCTGGCTTCCTCCTGTGTTGGGCTCCCTGCACAGCAGGGAGTCTGCTTCTCCCTCTGATCCTCCCTTCTGTTGTCCTTTCTCTCTGAAATAAATAAATAAAATCTTTTTATAAATAAAAAGTGCTCCAGTTAACATCCATATACATCTTCTACAGATGTAATAAAATTTTCATATGACAAATGCTTAGAAGTTAATTTTCTGCATCGTTTGGGATATACATCTTCAACTTTAACTGATATTTCCAAATTGTGCTTCAAAGTGCACTATCAACATATTGTTATCAAGTTTAAGAATACTTTACTAATCTGATATGTACAAAATTTATTTTATTTTATTGTTTGTTGTATTTTTTTAATATTTTATTTATTTATTTGGTAGAGAGAGAGCATAAGCAGGGGGGAACAGGAGAGAGAGAAGCGTGCTCCCCACTGAGTAGGGAACTGGATGTGGGGCTCAATCCCAGGACACCAAGATCATGAGCTGAGCTGAAGGCATATGCTTATAACCCACTGAGCCACCCAGGTGCCCCTGTTATATTTTCTTCATTATTAGTAAAACTGAGCATATTTTCATGTCTGTTTGCCATTTAGGCTTCTTCCTCTGTCTATTGCCTAGTCAAAGCCTTCTACTGCAATGACTATCCCTTCATTATTAGTTTGCCAAACCTTTTTGGATATTCTCAATATTAATATTTTTATATATTTTAGATGCTATAAATATATTCTCAGCTGTGATTTATCACATGATTTAGTTCACTCCAGTTATATTTAGGTTATTGTATGCTAATGTCTCAGTCTTCCTTTACTGTTTCTGCTCTTTGTGCCTTTTTAGAGAAAAATTTTCATACCCTTTATCTTTGGAGAAAAATGTCCTATGTTTTCCTCTAAGTGATTTATAAATCCAAAGCATGTTGGTTTCTTTATATGTAAAATACAGGAGATAGTTCTACATCCTGAAAGTGTTATAAAGATTTTTTAAGAATTACCATCCACCGCTTAACTCAAAGCCTGACATATACATGGTAGGTTTTTAATAAATGTGAGTCACCATTTCATTCCATTGCCTATAGATCCAAATTAAGAGACATTAGAACTAATGTCTCTAAGGTTTACAGAACTTGGAAGGAAAAGGTATCATTTGAGAATAACTTTGGGGGAAGTATATTTGAAAAAAATTTAATATGAATCCAAATTTGAGTTTTCTCCTCCTGCCTGTACCAAATGTCTGAATCTCCAAATAGTAGACATGATTCAGTAACCTTGGGTCAAAGAAGAGAAAGCAAAAGCATTTGATTTACAAAATGCTCACTAAATAAGGTAAAGCTGGAATGCTTTCTGATTGAGAAAAGGGGCTCTCTTCAAGACAAAAGTAAATTTACCATGGGAATCCAGGAAAGTTGCTGAAGAGGATATCTAATTTTTTAATTTATTTTTTATTAACATATAATGTATTATTAGCCCCAGGTTAACACACTTCACAGCATTCACCATAGCACATACCTTTCCCAATGTCCATAACCCCACCACCCTCTCCCTACTCCCCTCCCCCGGCAACCCTCAGTTTGTTTTGTGAGATTAAGAGTCTCTTATGGTTTGTCTCCCTCCCGATCCCATCCTGTTTCATTTATTCTTTTCCTACTCCCCAAACCCCCCATGTTGCATCTCTACTTCCTCATATCAGGGAGATCATATGATAGTTGTCTTTCTCCGATTGACTTATTTTGCTAAGCATAATACCCTCTAGTTCCATTCATGTCGTCACAAATGGCGAGATTTCTTTTCTTTGGATGACTGCATAGTATTCCATTGTGTATATATACCACATCTTCCTTATCCATTCATCTGTTGATGGACATCTAGGTTCTTTCCATAGTTTGGCTATTGTGGACATTGCTGCTATAAACATTCGGGTGCATGTGCCCCTTCGGATCACTATGTTTGTATCTTTAGGGTAAATACCCAGTAGTGCAATTGCTGGGTCATAGGGTAGCTCTATTTTCAACTTTTTGAGGAACCTCCATGCTGTTTTCCAGAGCGGTTGCACCAATTTGCTTTCCCACCAACAGTGTAGGAGGGTTCCCCTTTCTCCGCATCCTCGCCAGCATCTGTCATTTCCTGACTTGTTAATTTTAGCCATTCTGACTGGTGTGAGGTGGTATCTCATTGTGGTTTTGATTTGTATTTCCCTGATACTGAGTGATGTGAAGCACTTTTTCATGTGTCTGTTGGCCATCTGGATGTCTTCTTTGCAGAAATGTCTGTTCATGTCCTCTGCCCATTTCTTGATTGGATTATTTGTTCTTTGGGTGTTGAATTTGATAAGTTCTTTATAGATTTTGGACACTAGCCCTTTATCTGATATGTCTTTGCAAATATCTTCTCCCATTCTGTCAGTTGTCTTTTGATTTTGTTAACTGTTTCCTTTGCTGTGCAAAAGCTTTTGATCTTGATGAAGTCCCATTAGTTCATTTTTGCCCTTGCTTCCCTTACCTTTGGCAATGTTCCTAGGAAGAAGTTGATGCAGCTGAGGTCGAAGAGGTTGCTGCCTGCGTTCTCCTCAAGGATTTTGATGGATTCCTTTCTCACATTGAAGTTCTTCATCCATTTTGAGTCTATTTTCATGTGTGGTGTAAGAAAATGATCCAGTTTCATTTTTCTGCATGTGGCTGTCCAGTTTTCCCAACACCATTTGTTGAAGAGACTATCTTTTTTCCATTGGACATTCTTTACTGCTTTGTCGAAGATTAGTTGACCATAGAGTTGAGGGTCCATTTCTGGGCTCTCTATTCTGTTCCATTGATCTATGTGTCTGTTTTTGTGCCAGTACCATACTGTCTTGATGATGACAACTTTGTAGTAGAGCTTGAAGTCTGGAATTGTGATGCCACCAACTTTGACTTTCTTTTTCAATATTTCTCTGGCTATTCAAGGTCTTTTCTGGTTCCATAGAAATTTTAGGACTATTTGTTCCATTTCTTTGAAAAAAATGGATGGGATTTTGATAGGGATTGTATTAAATGTGTAGATTGCTTTAGGTAGCATAGACATTTTCACAATATTTGTTCTTCTAATCCATGAGCATGGAACATTTTTCCATTTCTTTATGTCTTCCTCAATTTCTTTCATGAGTACTTTATAGTTTTCTGATTACAGATTCTTTGCCTCTTTGGTTAGGTTTATTCCTAGGTATCTTAATGGTTTTGGAAAAGGATCTCTAATTTAAGAGAATTTTGCATGAGTTATAACCTCAAACAGTGAGTGAAAGATAAATAAAGATCTGGAAATTTGGTGATTAAAGACTTGAGGGGCACCTGGGTGGGTCAGTGGGTTAAAGCCTCTGCCTTCAGCTCAGGTCATGATCCCAGGGTCCTGGGATCGAGCCCCGAATTGGGCTCTCTGCTTGGTGGGAAGCCTGTTTCCTCCCCTCTCTCTCTCTCTGCCTGCTTCTCTGCCTACTTGTGATCTCTGTCTGTCAAATAAATAAATAAATAAATCTTTAAAAAAAAAAAGACTTGAGTCAAACAAGGCTTAAATATTGGAAAGCAAGTACTAGATGTGAACTTTCAGCTAACAAATGTGAAACTACTTAATTTCACCTTTCATTTTGAAATGACAGTAGTTTATTTTATACTGGCATATATATAAGGGGAGAGTAAATATTTCTGTCATAAGGTCGTATGAGTTTTATCTGTGCTAGCAAAACTAGTCATGAATATTCATTCACTCCACCATTATTGGAGCAGGGAGTCACATGACTGTGACTTGTGTTTCAAATTATATTCATTATAAATCCTTCAGTGGGACTTTTCAAAAGGAATAGCCAGTATCCCTTGTCAGATTGAGATAAATCTATTTTTGAAGTGTTTATTCTCTTTTCAAAGGAGTTTTTTTCCTGCCATTTTCTTATTTAAAAAAATTAAGGTAGCTGAGATTCAATTTCTGACGATTCTGATATCACAGAAATCATTTCTTGTACATAGTTCATGGAATATGAGGATAAAATACATAATAGACATATTGAGAAGTATAAGCAAAAATTTTTAAAATAGTATAGAGACATTAGGTGGAAAGGTGAACCTCATTTCTAAGCTAATGTGTGTATGCGTTCTTAATTTATGGCATAAGGAGATATGACTTTGCCACCCTGTCCCCCCAACCCCACCCACTTTGCTCATCTTCACTTAAAGAGACCATCATCTGCAGGCATTGCTCTGTGCACCACCTGAGTCAATCCTAACAAATCCTAAAAGAATATCCAGAACATTATCATCAAAGGAGGTAGGAATTTGAAGTCTGTTACCCAAGGAATTTGGACCATTACCCCAAGTGATCTGCTTATTTACCAAAATGCATTCTCCTTTTTCATATATGCTTTCCTTGTACCTATGGTTGGATTTCCTTCCTAGCTCATGATATAATTGCAGTTTCTTTACCCACTTTGCAGATATGAGGAGCAAGTTCTTGCCTGCATTTTGCTAGCTTTCATCTTTTTTGAGGGGTGACTCTTTATGCCTCTGAATGTAGTTTGAGCCCCAGTGTATCTAGACCTGAACCAACTAGCTTCAGAAATATTCACCAGCCTTCTGGGCACCACACTTCTCTCTATCCTTCTCCTCCACTTATGCCTATTGCCACGTACTGCATGCCAGACCATTTTTTTAGTGTTCAATTTGAAACCTTAATATAGTCTTGATCTTTGTAGGTTTATGCCTAGGAGAATCTTCCTCCAATACAATTCTCATATCCCAGGGCTCACATGATTCTTTTCTATGCCAAGTCTTTCCTCATTGTTTGTTGTTGTTGTTATTATGTTAAATTGTTTTATTTATTTTGTTTTCTCCTTTCCCTATGGATTTCACTGCAGACAGATGTCCGACTATATTTGGAACATGTTTATAATGAACCAGTTTACAAATATATTTCTGATGCATTTTCTTTACAATTAATTTGTGTAAATCGCTCTCCTGAAATCATTTCACTTCAGTTGTTTTTAAGTCCTTTTTAGAATGTAGTGAAATCTGAATATTAACTCAAAAAAACATACAAATGGATTCTGATTTAAATAATAATAGGTTAGGAGGTTTTTCTTGGCTTTCTCAGTAAGGGCACCTTGGAAAAAAAAGTCTGTGTAAAGGTCTGAGAGAGCTAACATGATAATGGAAAATAAATGGATCAGATTCCAGTAGAGGAAAGGCCTGTGGAGGTATGTCCGGCTTTGGGGCTTTTTTTTCCCCTCTAAAGACATTTGCTGACTCTAGAAAGGATGGCTTCATAGAAGAAAGACTAAGTAGTGTTTTTAACAACCTAAAGTGTCCAGGAAGACAGGTGCTGGGATCAGGTACTGGCAAGGTGAAATCCTGTTGAAACGCTTTTTATTTGGATTGAGACCTGAAAGAGAAGCACCTTTATAATAAAGTAAACCAAAAGTAGATGATTCTTTGCAGGGACTGCATCTCTGCTCCAGAGCTCAAGTCCTAAAATTCTATTAAGGTGATCCCTTAAGATTGCTATTGCCCCCAGATATCTGGCAGGAGCAAAATTTGGGAATACTCTAAAATGATTTCTACAAACATATTTGCAAATACAGGATTCAGATATGATTAAAGAATAACCAGAAAAACAAAGTAAAAAAACACGTCCATAAAAGTATTTGAGAGTCCATAGTCTCTCATGGTTTGTTTCCCCCTCCAATTTCCCCCAGCTCCCTTCTCCTCTCCATCTCCCCATGTCCTCTGTGTTATTTCTTATGCTCCATAAATAAGTGAAACCATATGATAATTGACTCTCTCTGCTTGACTTATTTCACTCAGCATAATCTCTTCCAGTCCAATCCATGTTGATACAAAAGTTGGGTATTCATCCTTTCTGATGGAGGCATAATACTCCATAGTGTATATGGACCACATCTTCCTTATCCATTCGTCCGTTGAAGGGCTTCTTGGTTCTTTCCACAGTTTGGCGACTGTGACCATTGCTGCGATGAACATTGGGGTACAGATGGCCCTTCTTTTCACCACATCTGTATCTTTGGGGTAAGTACCCAGTAGTGCAATTGTAGGGTCATAGGGAAGCTCTATTTTTAAATAGAGAAATAAACTACCAAAGCTTACAGACATGGACACATTTATCTGCTTACTGTATTCAAGAAGATAAAAGAAAATATTGAATTCTAGGAGAAAATTTTAAAAAAATAAATAAAATACAAGGAGACTCTGTACTGCAAACAAACAAAACCAGAATTACCTATTCAGTTACTGACAAGCCACAGCCAAAAATAGAAAGCTGAAGATAATATTTCATGTTCATGAAACCAGTATTTCCTCTGTGTACCTGGCTAGAACACATCCAGATTTGTATAAATATTGAATTGACCATTAGTAGTAATAGCAGATAATTTAGAAAAATATTAGTTGATTCGAAACTATTCAAACTCAGTGTCCACAGGAACTGTGCCCCGCCTTATCTGTATTAAGTACTTGATACAGATTTGCTGAAATAATAATGGATGGATTAATAGATGGATGGATTTGAATGATGATAATACAAAAGGATTTTTCTGTGATCAGTCATCAGTGCCCTTTTATGATCATAGATGGAAACAATCCGTGAAAGCAGGAAATTGTTGTTCCTGCCATGTTATCTGGTTGCTACCATGATCTTAGGCCAAATACAGACAGCAGAGTTTATATTTGAATGGGCTGTTTTCTCTGTCCAGCTCCTGTCAATCATATTTTCTTCCAAAAAGGACAGAGAAAATTATATGCGGGGGGCAGTTAAGGAGTTGCATGTCATTTTAAATTTAAAATTAACTCTTTATGTGCAGATGAATTAGCAATGACTACAATGACTGCTCCTTTTCTTAAGTTATCACTCCTATTTAAAAAAATCTAAATTCAGAATATATGTTACAAACATGTATTTTTAAAACCATGTGTTTATGTCAAAGTATTTTGTCTTCATGGTAGCTATTATATATGATTTAAAATATGCAATACATTATATGGAAATAATCTTTATCTTATAGGTATCTGTCAAGAACTTTTTTTTAAGATTTTATTTATTTGACAGAGAGAGAGACAGCCAGAGAGAGAACACAAGGAGAAGCAGGCTTCCTGCTGACCAGGGGACTGATGTGGGGCTCGATCCCAGGACCTGGGATCATGACCTGAGCCGAAGGCAGTGAATGCAGTCGCTTAGCGACTGGGCCACCCAGGTGCCCAAGAACTTTTTTTTACATTGAGCATTCTTCTCAAACAGCAGTCTCAAAAACAATTTTTTATCTCCTTTTCTATCAGTGATGAAGCATTCTTACTGGTCATCAAGCAATCAAAAGTAATAATAAAACTATATCCTATTTTAGGAATCCTCATAGTCGGTTTTAAAAGGCTAAGGTATTTACAACAAGGTATTTAACCACTTTAATAAATTTTTCTCATATTGTTCCTTGATTTTTATGTTACTTGAGATATAATATTTGTTCCATATTCTTTAATTTTTCAATACGATATTATAGTTCAGCTTTAAGAAGCTCTATTAGACCAAAGAATGTATCTTTAAAATTAATTATTTTCTGTGGACCTATTGTTAAACTGTAACATATAGTTATATTATATCTATTACCTATAATATATATGATTGTATATCATTACTTGCAGTTTTATAAATGTCTGCTTTCTGCATTATTTTATTTATTTTTTTAATTTTAATTTTATTTTTTTTAAGATTTTATTTATTTATTTGACAGACAGAGTTCACAAGTAGGCAGAGAGGCAGGCAGAGAGAGAGAGGAGGAAGCAGGCTCCCTGCTGAGCAGACAGCCCGATGTGGGGCTCGATCCCAGGACCCTGAGATCATGACCCGAGCCGAAGGCAGAGGCTTTAACCCACTGAGCCACCCAGGCACCCCGTGCATTATTTTA
This sequence comes from Mellivora capensis, assembly GCA_004024625.1. Classification (NCBI taxonomy): domain Eukaryota; kingdom Metazoa; phylum Chordata; class Mammalia; order Carnivora; family Mustelidae; genus Mellivora; species Mellivora capensis. The sequence goes on from PISX010009129.1 coordinate 41,630, forward strand.
TTTCTTAAAATAGTTTTACATCATTATGATGGTGTATTAACCAAGGCATCAGAATCTGACTTTAGACAGCACAACTTACCATTATTTTAAAAAGCAAATATTATTTTTAATTTGCCTTGAACAATATGCTCTGGCAGGAAATCCAGAATATATTGTATACAAAAATGTTAGAAATGGTGTCATCATACTAACCCTTCCATAACTATATGCCGATATGTATAATATAAATATATAAATATAAACCCTCCTGATTGGTTGTACTGGGCCATAATGCTACTCTTCCTCACCAATTCTATCATTTAAAAAAGAAGAAAAGTACTAGTGGAACAGGATCTGTATCTACCACTGCTCAGGACTATAGAAAAATTCCAGCCTGTCATTAGTTAAGTCCACTTTCTTCATGCTATGAATTTTTCCACTCTCATACCAAAGTGCAGGCCCCACCTCCACTGCTTTATGGAACCAGCAATGTCAAAGTCTTGTATGTTATCCACGGGTTATTGACAAGTCAAGACAGGTGTGAGTAGGTGGTTTACACATTCCAATTTTCCTGTGCTACAAACATCACAAGCTTGGTATTGAGTCCCTTCCGCTCAGCTTCCTGTCTGTAATGGCTGGGTTCATCTTCCCCCCTCTCATCTTGAGGACTCTGATACTTCCAAGCTTTACTTTCATCATTCCTTCTGCTTCGATTGGAATTACTTTTTCACCTCCTTTCCCAGCCATGGTCTTATCTAGTCTGGATGTGAAAATAATTTTATATACAAGTATGCATCTGATTCTGTCTCTCAGTGATCTCCCAGTTGGGCAGTATGACTGTATGTATAGCTCTACTCAGTATGAATCAGAAGACAAAAAAACAGCTCTTGGAATTCTGGTAACTGTAGCAAACAAAAGGCCTGCAATGACAGTCTAGGATCTTGTTCTAAAACATGTGGTTTTCATTATTAAAGCTGGGGAATATCTGGAAGGACCCCCGTATGTCATGAGACTTGAACAAAGTTTCCCTAACAGAGCAGAAATCTTGAAGAAAAAAAAATCTGTCTTCTAGGATCCTCCAAGAAGTTAGGACTTTCTTCACCATCCTCACTATACTAGATTATTACCATACTAACTAGATATCAAACCTAAAAATTAAAGGGGTTTCCTAGGTGAATGATAAGTAAAATCTAGTATTTATTGATTTATTTTTAAATGCAAGGCATTGCATTTAACACTTTATATATATCATAGTATTTATTTCTAAGAAAAACACTATGAAGAAATTTTAAGATTCCTATTCTACAAATAAGAAAACTGAGGTTACCCTTTTGGCTCTTACCCATTATGAGTAGACACAGAAGTAATCAAGAATGATCTCACTCTTTTTCTGGGACAGATACTGGGCTGAATAGAATTTTTATCACTTAGTAGGGAATCCATGCTAATATTCACCAAAGTGAAGAAGCAGAACTCAGAATTTAAAATAGGAAAAATATATCCCTTACAAAAGAAAACAGAAACAAATTGTATAAGGAATTTGCATGTTGGTCTCATTGAAATTCACGATATTTAATTTGTATGAAATTATAACTGAAAGATAAGAAGAAAGAGAAAAGATGAAAGTGGAATTGGCTGAGAAGTAAAAAAAAAAAAAAAGAACACAGGTAGAGAAAAAACTATAGTAGTAATAGATAAAACCTAATACTTGGCCATATGAAATATATTCCTGGAACTCTTCTTAGTACTATGATTATACTATCTCATTCTATATTGATTTTGATAGGAGATCTATATTGTATTGGTAGGAGAGGATGGGGTTAATAGGATCAGTATTGAAATGATTATTATTTCCATTTCATTGAGGAAACTGAGGCAAAGAACTAGTGTAGTGACTCGTTCAGTGTCACACAGCTACAAGGTAATAACATTGGGATACAGAACCAGCCAGAGTTCTCACTCATTACCATTCTTCTGTTCTGCTTCTTGAATTATGAACACAATGCACAACATTATAGAGCCTGAGAAAAATAACCTGGGCTCTGGAGATAAGGGAAGTTGTTATCTTCAGTATGCTCCAGAATCTCTACATACAAACTATGGCTTATATCTGCACAGTGTCTGGGGGCTTATCCCAGAAGACTCAAAACCTAGAGGCTGGGATCATCTGGAGGATTTTCCTCACACATCTAACTCCTGGGTTGGTCGGACTTGAGGACTGGTGAGCAGTACACTTACCTATGGCTTCCCTGTGTGACATGGGCTCTCACAGCACTGCAGCTGGATTCTGAGACAAGGGTCAAGATAGTGAGCTGTCAAAGAGAACCAAGCAGAAGCTGCTGTCTTTTCCAATGTAGCTTCAAAAGTCACATGGCATCACTTTCACTTTATTGGTTGAAGAAGTCATAAGCCCACTCATATTCAAAGGGAGGGAAATTAGACTGCTTTAGATGGAAAATGGTACTTATTTTTTTTTAAGATTTTATTTACTTATTTGAGAGAGAGAAAAAGAAGGAGAGCTCGAGCAGGGGGAGGGGCAGAGGGAGAAGCAGATTCCCCGCTGAGCAGGGAGCCCAACAAGGGCTCAATCCCAGGACCCTGGGATTTACCTGAGCCGAAGGTGCCCTATGGGGAAGGGTATTTAGAGTGGAACATATGAGATGGGAGATAATGATGAGACATTTTTATAGTTGTTTTTTTTTTTTTGCTATATTATGTAGTCACCATACAGTACATCATTAGTTTTTTATATAGTGTTCCATGATTCATTGTTTGCGTATAACACCCAGTGCTCCATGCAATATGTACCCTCCTTAATACTCATCACTGGGCTAACCCTCCCCCATCCCCCACCCCTCTAAAACCCTCAGTTTGATTCTCAGAGTCCACAGTCTCATATGGTTTGTCTCCCACTCTGATTTCCCCCGCTTCATTTTTCCCTTCCTTCTCCTAATGTCCTCCATGCTATTCCTTATGTTCCACAAATAAGTGAAACTATATGATAATTATCTTCCTCTGTTTGACTTATTTCACTTAGCATAGTCTCCTCCAGTTCCATCCATATCAATGCAAATGTTGGGTATTTATCCTTTCTGATGGCTGAGCAATATTCTATTGTATATGTGGACCACATCTTTTTTTTTTTTTAAGATTTTATTTATTTGACAGAGAGAGACACAGTGAGAGAGGGAACACAGCGGGGGAATGGGAAAGGGAGAAGCATGCTTCCCGAGGAACAGGGAGCCCGGTGTGGGGCTTGATCCCAGGACCCTGGGATCATGACCTGAGCCGAAGGCAGATGCTTAATGACTGAGCCACCCAGGTGCCCATGGACCACATCTTCTTTATCCATTTCTCAGTTGAAGGCATCTCTGCTCCTTCCACAGTTTGGGTAGTGTGGACATTGCTGCCTTTTTTACACTTGGGTGCATATGGCCCTTCTTTTCACCACATCTGTATCTTTGGGGTAAATACCCACAGTGCAATTGCTGGGTCATAGGGTAGCTCTATTTTTAACTTTTTGAGGAATCTTTACACTGTTTTTCAAAGTAGCTCTACTAACTTGCATTCTCACCAACAGTGCAAGAGAGTTCCCCTTTCTCCACATCCTCTCCAATATTTGTTGTTTCTTGTCAGTTTTTGCCATTCTAGCTATTGTAAGGTGGTATCTCAATGGGGTTTTGATTTGAATTTCCCTGATGGCTAATGATGATGAACATTCTTGCATGTGTCTGTTAGCCATTTGTATGTCTTCTTTGGAGAAATGTCTTTTCATGTCTTCTGCCCATTTTTTGATTTGATAATTTGTTTTTGGGTTGAGTTTGAGGAGTTCTTTATAGAACTTAGATAGCAGGCATTTGTCTGTAGTGTCATTCGCAAATGTTTTCTCCCATTCTGTGGGGTGCCTTTGTTTTCTTGACTGTTTCCTTTGCTGTGCAGAAGCTTTTTATCTTAATGAAGTCCCAAAATTTCATTTTCGCTTTTGTTTCCCTTGCCTTTGGAGATGTGTTTTGAAAGAAGTTGCTGTGGCCGATGTTGAAGAGGTTACTGCCCATGTTCTCCTCTAGGATTTTGATGAATTCCTGTCTCACACTGAGGTTTTTTTATCCATTTAGAGTTTATCTTTGTGTATGGTGTAAGGGAATGGTCGAGTTTTATTCTTCTGTATATAGCTGTCCAATTTTTCCAGCACCATTTATTGAAGAGACTGTCTTTTTTCCACTGGATATTTTTTTCCTGCATTGTCAAAGCTTACTTGATCATAGAGTTGAGGGTCCATATATGGAATCTCTATTCTGTTCCATTGGTCTATGTGTCTGTTTTTGTGCCAGTACCATGCTATCTTGGTGATCACAGCTTTATAATAAAGCTTGAAGTCAGGCAACCTGATGCCTCCAGCTTTGTTTTTCTTTTTCAGCATTTTCTTGGTGACTTGGGGTCTTTTCTGGTTCCATACAAATTTTAAGATTGTTTGTTCCAGCACTTTGAAAAGTGCCATTGGTATTTTGATCAGGATGACAATGAAAGTATAGATTGCTTTGGGCAGCATAAGCATTTAACAATATTTATTCTTCTGATCCATGAGCATGGAATGTTTCTCCATCTTTTTGTGCCTTCTTCAATTTCTTTCATAAGTCTTCTGTAGGTTCTACAGTATAGATCACTTACCGCTTTGGTTAGGTTTATTCCAAGGTATCTTAAGGTTATTGATGCTATTGTAAATGGAATCAATTCCCTAATTTCTCTTTTTACAGTTACACTGTTAGTGTTTAGGAAAGCAACTTATTTCTGTGCATTGATTTTGTATCCTGTCACATTACTGAATTGCTGTATGAGTTCTAGTAATTTGGGGATGGAGTCTTTTAGGTTTTCCACATAAAGGATCATGTCATCTGTGAAAAGAGAGAGTTTGACTTCTTCTTTGCCAATTTGAATACCTTTTATTTCTCTTTGTTGTCTGATTGCTGTTGCTAGGATTTCCAGTACTATGTTGAACTGTAGTGCAAGAGTGGGCATCCCTGTTGTGTTCTGATCTTAAGGGAAAAGCTTTCAGCTTTTCCCCATTGAGAATGATATTCGTGGCGGGCTTTTCATGATGGATTTTTTGAAAGTGAGGAATGTTCCCTCTCTCCCCACACTCTGAAGAATTTTAATAAGGAAAGGATGGTGTATTTTGTCAAATGCTTTTTCTGCATCAATTGAGAGGGCCATGTGGTTCTTGCATCTTCTATTACTTATGTGTTCTATCACATTGATTTGTGGATGTTGAACCACCCTTGCATCCCAGGGATAAATCCCACCTGGTCATGATGGATAATTCTTTTAATGTACTGCTGAATTCTATTAGCTAGGATCTTGTTGGGAATTTTGCATCTATATTCATCAGGGATATTGGTCTGAAATTCTCCTTTTTGATGGGGTCTTTGTCTGGTTTTGGGATCAAGGGTGATGCTAGCCTCGTAGAACAAGTCTGAAAGTTTCCTTCTGTTTATATTCTTTGAAACAACTTCAGTAGAACAGGTATTATTTCTTTTTCTTTTAATGTTTGGTGGAATTCCCCAAGGAATCCATCAGGCCCTGGACTCTTCTTTTTTGGGAGGTTTTTGATTATTGCTTCAATCTTGTTACTGGTTATTGGTCTATTCAGATTATCAATTTCTTCCTGTTTAAGTCTTGGTAATTTATAGATTTCCAGGAATGCATTAATTTATTAGCATATCATTGTTGACAATAATTTCTAATAATTGTTTCTATTTCCTTGGTGTTAGTCGTGATCTCTCCCCTTTCATTCATAATTTTATTAATTTGCATCCTTTTTCTTTTCTTTTGGATAAGTCTGGCCAGTGGTTTATTGATCTTACTAATTCTCTCAAAGAACCAGCTTCTAGTTTCATTCTTCTGCTCTATTGTATTTCCGGTTTCTAATTCATTGATCTCTGCTCTAATCTTAATTTCTTAATTTCTCTTCTTATGCATGGCTTAGGCTTTACTTGTTCTTTCTCCAGTTCTTTAAGGTGTTAAGTTAATTTCTGTATACAGGGTTCTTCTATTTAATGCAAAGTATTAATACATAATATTTAAATACATAGAGGACTATGTATTTTCTCCTTAGAACCACCTTTGCAGTATCCCATAGGTTTTGGACTGATGTTTTTTGTTCTTATTAGTTTTCCTGAATTGTTTAAGTTCTTATTTGATTTCCTAGTTGACCCAAACATTCTTAAACATGATGGTCTTTGGCTTCCAAGTGTGAATTTATCCCAAGTTTTTTTCTTGTGATTGAGTTCCAGTTTCAAAGCATTATGGTCTGAGAATATTCAGGGAATAATCTCAGTCTTTTGGTATCAGTTTAGACCTGATTTGTGACCCAGTATGTGATCTATTCTGGAGAAAGTTCCCTGTGCATTCAAGAAGAATGAGTATTCTAATATTTTAGGGTGGAATGTTCTGTATATACCTATGAGGTCCATCTAGTCCAGTGTGTCATTCAAAGCCTTTATTTCTTTGTTGATTTTTTGCTTAGATGATCTGTCTATTGTTGAGTGTGGAGTGTTAAGGTCTCCTACTTTTAGCACATTATTATCAATATATCTTTTTATTTTGGTAAACAGTTATCTTATGTAGTTGGCTGCTCCCATGTTGGGGGCATAGATATTTACAATTGTTAGATCCTCTTGTTGGATAGACCCTTTTAGCATAATATCATGTCCTTCTGTATTGCTAACTACAGTCTTTAGCTTACAATCTAGTTTGTTTTATATGAGATTTCCTACCCCAGCTTTCTTTTGAGGTTCATTGGCATGAAAAATGGTTCTCCATCCTTCACTTTCAGTCTGGATGTAACTTTAAGTTCAAAATAAGTCTCTTGTAGACAGCATATGGATGGGTCATGTCTTTTTATCCGATCTGCAACCCTGTGCTGTTTCATGGAAGCATTTTTAGGGCATTCACATTGAGAGTGATTATTGAAAGATATGATTTTATTGTCATCATGTTGCTTGTGAAGTCCTTGTTTCTATAGATTGTCTCTGTAAATTTCTTATCTATATCACTTTCTCCTTTTATAGAACTCCCCTTAATATTTCTCACAGGGCCAGCTTCGTGATCACATATTCTTTTAGTTTCTGCTGGTCTTGGAAGCTCTTTGCCTCTCCATACATTCTGAATGACAGCCTTGCTGGATAAAGTATCCTTGGCTGCATGTTCTTCTCATTGAGTATCCTGAATATATCTTGCCAGCCTTTTCTGTCTTGCCAGGTCTCTGAGGACAGGTCTGACATTATTCTGATGTCCATCCTCCATACATAAGAAGTCTCTTTCCCCTTGCGGCTTTCAAGATTGTTTCTCTGGATCTAAGATTTGCAAATATGTCATGGTGTCAGTCAGTTATTGATCTTGGGTGGGGTCCTCTCTCCCTCTTGGACATGAATGCTTGTTTCCTTCCCCAGATTATGGAAGTTCTAGCTATGATTTGCTGAAATACATCTTCTGGACCTCTCTCTCTCCACCCCCTCAGGGATCCCAATAATTTTGATATTGAAACATTTCATTGAGTCACTAATCTCTTTCAGTTTGATTCCTTGGGTTTTAATTTTGTTTTTCCTATGTCACCTCAATTTCCTTCTTTTCTGTCATTTTATCCTCTATCTCACTAATTCATTCTTCTGCCTCATTTTCCCTAGCAGTCAGAGTATCCAGTTTAGACTGGACATTTTATTCATTGCATTTTTACATTTGGCCTGATTAGAGCTCATTTCTGGCCTTAGAGATTCTATATTGTCATTAATATTTTTCTCAAGCCTAGTTACCGCCTTGATAATTGTTACTCTGAAGTCAATTTCTGACATCTTGATTTTATCCATATCCATTAGTTCTGTGGCAGAGGACACTGTCTCTAAATCTGTCCCTTTGGGGGTTCCTTCTCTTGGTCATTATGTTGAAGGGTGATTGAGGAAGTGTACAGAATCCAAATTATTGACTACAGCCCAAGTAAGATGCACCTGTTTCATAGGGACCCTAGGGTTGTTGACCTCTTTTTTTTCCAGCCTGTCTTCTGGGGGAGGGGCCCACTGGAGTGTTACTCAGGCAACCCTATTTGGGCAGAGTTTCCCTTCCCCCTGTGTGTGTGTGGGGGGGTGGGCTCAGTGAAAACCATTTTGGGGGGGCTTTTGTTCTCTGGCGGCTTTCCCTGGCAGCTTTTTGCATCTCTTCTGAGAGTCAGAGCAGTCATGACTGTCTCCAAATCTCTATCTCAGAACAATGAGATCTCAGTCTGCTCTATGTGAGCTCTCCAGGCCACACTCTCCCCGTTTCTGCCTATGCTGCTAAAAATTGCAGCCTCCTGGGTTGTGCATTTCACAGCAGCACTCCCAGCCCTCACTTCCAGGTCCAGGCATGTCTCTGTCCTTTGTGTTTCAAAAACTGCCAACCACCCCCAGTTTGCACACGTGCACCCACAGCTACATGTTTCAGTCTGGGGGCTGCCCTAAAGTCTTTTCCCTGCTCCTACTGGTCTGCAAATCTATGCCCAATGCTGAGTGTGGGAGGCTTTTATACTCCAGGGGTGCAGGATCCCAGAGACTCCCTCTCCCTTCCATTTACCTTCTAAGATCTGCCCACAGAATCACAGCTCCCCACTTCATACTGTGAAACCAACTGGAGATATGCTGTCTGTAGAGATCCAGATATATCTTCTAACATCTCAGGCTGATTTCATGGGTGTTCAGAATGGTCTGATAGCTGTCCAGCTCAATTCAGGGGACTGGTTGAAATAGGGTCCCCTAATCTTCCACCATCTTTTCTCCCTTCTGAGAGTTTTAATCAGAGTGAGTAAGGTGACATAATTTATTCCTTAAAAAAAAAATCACTCTTGGTGTCAAACAGAGGAGTAAAAGTGACACCATGGAGTCTATAGAAGCCTTGCATTATCAGCCACAGGACAGAGGTATGACATAGACCAGAGCAACAATGAAGGTGGTGGTAAGGAGATGTCAAAGAGGTCATGGAGATGAGAAAACTTGCTGATGGATTGGAAGTGGCATTGGAGGAAAGGGAGGAATAAAGATGACTCCATAGTTTTGGGCAAGAATTACTAAGTGAATTGTGGTGCCATTAATTGGGAGGGGGAAGACTATGGATGAGGGGACTTCAAGTGGGAAAGGAGGTCCAAGTTCTCTTTTGGACACGTTGCCTTTGAGACAGTCTGTGAAATATCCACATATACTGTAGGCATCAAGAGGTATCAAAAAGAAAAGAAAAGTCAGTAGATGACTCAAAATATGGTATTCTCCAGTATCAACTGCATCTGACTCTAAAATGTATTAGAATCATGTAGTGATTCACATAAAACTATTTTATAACTCAAGAAAAATTAATTGAGAAGCAAGTTTCTAGTTAAACGTTTACAGTGCTATCCATTACAAGTTCACAAGGTTAATTTTTCCTACTAAATAGTGTTCTCTCCCTAGCAAATAAGAAATTACGAGGAGGAAAAAAAAAATAGGCCAAAAAGGGCCTCTATTATTTAACACCAGACTCAGTCCCTTACAACACTTAAATTATTAACATTATCATCAAAGTCAATGTCCAGAGACTACATTCTGCTTGCAACCTCATTTCATTATTCAGCTCAACTCTGAAGAAATGCTCCCAGCACAAAAAGAACAACCCAGATTATCTTCCTCCCAGGCCCCAAATCATCTCTTGCTACCATCTCCAGGGGGTTTAAGAGGAAAGAGAGGTTGAAAGGTCTATGTGCTTGCCAGAGGGTGTCTCTTAGTCAGTTAAATGGCCTTTGAGAATCTGTCTCTTCCCTTCCTGAGGCTTTCAGGCCACAAGAGTTTCTCCCTCTCTAAGAACAAATGAAAGAATGAAGACATTACCTGGTAGTTTCATTCCAGAAAAATAATTTCTGCAACAAGAGAACATGCTTCTGTAATAAAAGAAAATACTGGAAAACATCAACAAAATAATCTTAATTAAAAAAAGATAATTAAGAGATTTATAAAGTCAGATTCAATTATTTTAAAAGAGCCAACCTTCAGTAGTTTTAATGATATAAATGCATACTTTGATATTATTGTGAGTAATTGATGCAAGAATGCTTTGTCATTGGAAAGGCAAGTTAGTGTAGTAGTTACCAGCTGTCTCCAGAATCAAACACCTTGGCTTTGAATCTTGACTGTGCCTCCTATGAGCTGCATAATCTCAGACTGGCTTTACAGTTCTATATCCCTTTATTTATGTTTGTAAAATTATTATACATTAATAAAAATTTCCTCAGAAGGTTGTATACATACTGAATACTTAAATAACTTAATAGAAGTAAAGTACTCACTAGGGCACCTGGGTGGCTCAGTTGGTTATGCACTGGGCTCATGATTTCACCTCAGATCATGATCTCAGGGCCCTGAGACTGAGCCCCACCTCTGGCTCCATGCTGGGCCTGGGATCTGCTTAAGACTCTCTCTCTTCTCTCTCTCTTTCCCTCTACCCCTTCTATTCCCTCCCCCAACTCATGCACACTCTCCCTCTCTCTTTAAAACAAAAAATGTACTCAGTACTCAGAACAGGGAATGGCACAGAGTATGCCTTATGCCAGTTAAGCTTATGTATTAGCCATTATTAATTCTCCTTCCCATTCTTACTCTTTAATTTGCATCTTACTCAAGACAATAGTACTCATTGTTCGTGGCATGATCTATATAGATCCTTTACCCTTTTAAAACCAAGAATTCCTCAATTAGAGCCACAGGATACTGAACTGAAATGCTCATCCTACATACAGTGACAGCAATGTAATTATGCAGATTATTGTAAAGAGGGTAGGAAACACTTTTAATTTTTCTTTGGAACTGTAGTAATTGTCATTTGTTATCTATTTTCTTGTTATAGATGTTTTACTAATAAATAATATCTAAAGACTGTTTTGAGCACCCAGTATAATTATGCATGGGTGTGTGTATATCTGTTCTATCCAAGCACTATGCTGAGTTACTTTAAAATTCAATTCTTATAACAGGCCTATAAAGACACATTATTTGCCCCATTTTACAAACAAACAAACAAACAAACAAACAGGCTCATGAAGATAAATGTGTACCTTAAATCATATCAACAACAGACATGACACTGGGATTTGACTGCAAAATCCATACCTAAGCATGGTAGTAATAATGAAAAAAATATAAATAAAAGAAAATCACATTATATATCCTGTTTTAAAGTTTGTAGAAGACTCCATGCTCATCACAGAGTCTGCCTGGATTCTTTTACCCTCTCCCTCTGCCCCTCCACCCCACACTTGCTCTCTCTCTTTCTCTCTCTCAAATAAATAAATAAATCTTCAAAATAAATAAAGTTTCGAGAGCCATATAAAACCAGTTTCTCATTTGGTTTGCAAATACACATGGAGATTATTCTCCACAGGATGGCTATTTTTGACCTCATTCATTAAGACAGACTATTTGAATTGAATGTAAGATAGAACACGGTGTATTGCAGGACAAATGACCCTGAACTGAAGGATATGAGACCTTACTATCTGTGGGGATTTAGGGATAGTTTTTTAAACATTAAAAGGCCTCAGTTTCCTCAATTTGAAAGCAAAATGCTAGACACCTTTTTTTTTTCATAGTGTTCAGGTGATGAAACACAGAAAAGATGGCTCAGTGGATTTGTTTTACATATTTATCTTATAATTCTGTAAAATATTTTTAAAAATGCTTAACTTTTGGAGTAGATAATTTATACAGGGTCAATTACCTCTAAGGGTAAAGGACAGTTCTCTAAGTCAGTTAGGATGCTGAACATTTTGTGGTAATATCTTCATATAATATTCCCTGAAACTATGATGGGTATTTATTATTATTCCAGTTTTCTTGAGAGGAAACTGAAGTTCAAAGAAGTAAACTAAATATCCAAGGAGCAGAGCTAATAAATGGTGGATTCAGGATTCAGAAGCAAGTCTATCAGAATCCACATTGTTTCCATGACACTTACTGTGCCCTTCTTCAGCTAGTAAAAAAGCAAGAGAGAGGAGCTAAAGTTAATCCTACTGACAAAAATTCTTTTGATAGAGGTGCCTTTTTTGGAGAAAGAATCTCAGACAGGAACCTATTCGTTTCATTGAGATACACACTTTTAAATGTTGGAAAATTGACTGTTATTGCTGAGTATTTGTAGCATTTTCATTTGAAATGCTACTGTCCTAGTCATTTCCTTAGCAATTACTGAGCATAATTGATTATTTGCCTGGCATCTCCTAGGGATACTCACTAAAATACCAGCTATTGTCTCTGGAAGACAGGATTTAGTGGGCTACCAAGTGGAAACAAATGATGACAGACTTGCAGGCCACCTCCACAGTGGAGAAATTCCATATGAGTTAATATAAATATGTGATCCTTCATATGTCTACTCACTCTGATGATAGCTAAATCCTATCTTCTTAGGGAGATGGCGATGTGATTAAAATGAGTCTGTGGATTTTCTAATTTCCAGTTTTATTCTCTCTCCATGCGTGAGATTTCTGTATCTCCAATGATGATGACTGCATTCTCTTTACCTGAAAAACATACTGTCCTCCCACACAGAGGCAAAAGGAAATGTAGAATGTCTTAGGAATTTTTAGTTTAAAAATTTTTTTTATAAATTTGGAACAAAAAGTTCTTGTTAATTACAAAATTAACTACATCTGACTTCATTGTCACAAGTGAAACTTCTTAAGGGTCTATATCAGTTGTCAAACTTCCTAAGTCTTATACTTTTATTAAAAAGCTTATTAGTTACAATGTCTTAGAATTGTGTCTGTATCCAATCTTATCCAACTGTCAAAATCCAAGTCCACGCTAAGTTTTTGAAAAGTAAGTTAACTACCTCTAAGAGTTAAAATCAGAGTAAGGAAACCTAACATCTGGCTTCCTGTTTAATACTAAGGCTTCATGCCCTTTAATCTAAGAGAGGATAAAATGCACGACTACTGCTGAAAATAAGACAGCATGAACAAAATGGAGTCACTTGGGCTAAGTACCACATGACCAAACTTGGACTGAGGTATGTACAGTTTCACCTCTTGCAGAGATGGAATCTCAAACCACCAATCAACCAGGAATTGCCTGATCAGCACTAGTTAGGTAATCTGCCTAATCGACCCCTGCTATCCCTAAAGGAACGTGACCTTGCAAAAACCAACTCACTTGTTTGCCTAATATAACTTCCTAGTTCCCACTCCCTTCTGGCTATAAAATCTTTCATTTTGTACAGCTCCTCAGAGTTCTTTTCTATCTGCTAGATTGGATGCTGCCTGATTCAAATTGATTTTTGCTCAAATAAACTCTTAAAATTTTTAATACACCAGAGTTTATCTTTTAATGATACCCTCAATAGTTCTGTAAAGTTAAATCCCTCCCAAAAAATGACCTTAGAGATGGACATGGACCTCGAGGTTTCCTCAGGACTGAAAGGATCTTCTTTACACCATATGTGATACAAAGAGGGACTCACTTCAGTGGCTTGCCCCTTAAAAAAAAAAAAGATTTTCAGATTTCCTCTCCTCTAGAAATACATTTCCTTGCCTTGCCCCAAATCTAGGTTTATAGACTTTTAAGACAAAAAATATTTTTGAAGAATTCCCCAAGCTCTAAGAAATGATCTTTTTTAAAAAAATTTGCTTTCGAACATGGAAACTGTAAAACATTTAGAACTATATTAATGTGCTTCTTTCCCATTTCTATTTTTTGAGTTCTAGAACTTTCTCACTTTTCTGAATGAAAAAGGACTCTAAATAGGAAAAAAATAGAATAAAATAATATAGAACTCATGGCACATGGCAAACAAAATCACTGTGTCACTCAAATGCCTCCCGATCCTAAACTATGTCTTTTTTCATGGCTCACTCTGTTCTCCACAGTGTCTTCCTCTGCCTTTATCCCTTTGTCTTCTCACAATTCCCACTGCCAGTCACCGAGATACTTCTCCCTGTGTGTGTGTGTGTAAGCGCACGCACGTACAAGTCTTTGGGTGGTCATTATATCACTTCAGCTATGAGTTACCAATTCCTGACTTTTAAAACAATTTCTACTTTGAAGTAAAATAAATAACACAAAGTGTATAGACCCTGTGGATTGGTGAGCGTTTTAGCCTGGGGAACACCCAGAGATAATTCTTCTAACTCTATAGCAATAATTTTGAGAACATCTTTGTGTCAGGTTCTGTTATCCTGGGGAAGACAAAGGTTATAGGAACTGTGCTACTCTTTGTGTGTACTGTTGTCTATTATACTGTATCCTTTGTTATATTTTGTGTGGGTATATGTGTATGTGTGTGTGTGTATACATGTACATCTGTGTGTGAGTGTGTATATATGCATGCACACATATTTAACACTGAGTTTAAGATGGTACATGTAACCAAGGTATATAATAGTACCCACCATATATCTGTAACAGTCCACGTGTAGAACTGCTCCAGCTTTGCTGCGTGTCAGAACTTTTGAAGGAATAATTGCTAATTTGGATATTACCAGCAACAATTGCAAGATTTTGAGTGTAAAATTCTGGCACATTGTCTCTTTTTTGGAGAATGTTGCTAAGCTGCCTTATGTATATACTGATTACACTGGACATCTTACTTAAACTTTAGATCAGAAAATCCTGTTTTATTGACCCAAGAAAAATCTACATCTGAACTTTTAAAAAAAGATTTTATTTATTTATGTGAGACAAAGAGAGAAAGAGCAAGGGGTGGGGAGGGGTAGAGGGGAAGGGAAAAGCAGACGCCCTGCTGAGCAAGGAGCCTGATGTGGGGCTCAATCCCAGGACCCTGAGATCAGGACTTGAGCTGAAGGCAGACAGTTAACCAACTGAGCCACCCCGGTGCCCCTCCATCTGAACTGTCTTATCAGAGCATGTTGACTAATGTTTGTCAATAGGTCTTTTTTGCATATGAGAATTGAAGTAAGGAAGACCATTTGGTGGCTATGATAGGACTGTACATGGTAGCCATTCCTAGAATGAAAATTGTGCTTAGTTTTGTGAGTTCAAAATTTTCATTTGGTCAGAAAAACACCAACAACATTCATTAAGTGACCACTATCTAAATATTGTCAAGTACCAATGATTAAAAAAGAGAGAGAGAGAGAGAGAGAAAGATACAATTTCTGTCTTTAAATCCAGTAGCCTAGACAAGAAAGATCTTTAACAAAAACCACACATTTTTGGTAAGTAGTATTTCTTTATAGAAAAATGTGGAATTTTGTAGCAAAGAGGACATACACACAGAAGTTTCTCTTACTTTAGTTTAAATTTGTAAATGGCATCTATGTGCAGAAAAGCTGAAAGAATAAACGTGTGTTAAGGAGAGCTTCTATTCCCTCAATGTAGTATTTCTCCTATTCTTAGCAATGAATTTCAAAATTTTAGCTGAGTAAATGGTCATCCAGAGTAAACATTACACTTCCTATCTCCAGTTATCACCATGTAATCATGTGCTGTCCAATAGGATAGAACAAGTGATGTGTGCAATTTTAAGACAAGTCCATAGAGAGAGGGAAAAAACAAGCCCTTCCCTGCCTTTCCTTTGTGCTGAGAAAACTGAAGCTTGAGGAAACTTCTTATTTCAGGAAAATGAAGCATGTTGAGAATTGCGAAGTAAAAGATTGAAGGTACATAGGTCCCCAGTGATAGTGGCAACACTGAATTAGCCCCAGACTCCTTACATTTAGATTTATTTTTGAAAAATTTTTATACAGTTCTGTTTTCATTTTTTATTATGCTTTTTTTCTTTGAAGAGATATAAGCCTTTCTTTAGGAATAACTTACATATAATGAATCATACCCAATTTTAAACACAGTTTGATAAGTTTTGACAAGTGATTTTGCAGTCAATCCCACACATTCTCCCCACAAACTTCCTCCCACAGCAAACACAAATTTGCTTTCTGTCAAGAAAGATTACTGTTTATTTTCTGAGATTTTGTGGAAGAGAATAATAGACTTTGTAGTCTTTTGTGCCTGGCTTCTTTCACGCAGCATAGTGAAGTTTCATACATCAGTACTATGCCTTCTTTTAGTCCTGAAAAGTATTCCATTACATGGATATACTACAATTTAGTTATCTGTTCCTCTGTTGATTAACTGGATATATCTGGGTTTTGGCTATTGTGAATAAAACTCCCATGAACATTCTAAGTATAAGTCTTGGAGCAGACATATGTTTTGGTTTTGCTGCATCAATAGGAGTAAGTCACTTATGCTCAGTGTATGCTTAATTTTCTGTTGTTAGGAAACTGTCCAGTTGTTTTCCAATGTGGTTTTATTATTTTACATTTCCTTCAGCAATGTTAGAAAGTTCTAGTTGTTCTATATCCTTATTAACATTTGGAAAGGTTAGTCTTCATTTTTGCCATTGTAATGAAATTTCATTGTCACTACAATTTAGTCATGTTCTTATTTTCTCATTGTGGCTTTTGTTTGCATTTCCTTGATGATTAACAGTGGTAACATCTTCTTTTTTTTTTTTTTTTTAATTTAATGGCCATTCATAGATCTTTGGTAAAGTGTCTGTTCATCTCTTTTGCCCACTTTTAAGTTGCCTTCTTATTGAATTATAAGAGTTACTTACTTTTTACAAAAGGTCCTTCTCATGTCTATGTAAC
Organism: Mellivora capensis; assembly: GCA_004024625.1. NCBI lineage: Eukaryota > Metazoa > Chordata > Mammalia > Carnivora > Mustelidae > Mellivora > Mellivora capensis. The sequence goes on from PISX010009129.1 coordinate 58,263, forward strand.
ACAAATGTTTTCTCCCAGTCTATAACTTCCTATTTTTAATACTATCTTTTTTTAAAAAATAGTGTCTTTTAAGAGCAGAGTAGGGTTGTACTTTTTCTGTCCTATGTAAGAAAGCTTTGCATACTCCAAGTTTACAAAGGCTTCTCCTGTATTTATTTTTAGAATTTTTATAGTTTAATTTTTTACATTTATGTCTATGATTTTTTGAAGATTTGTAGATCGTGTAAGATGTCAATGTTTGTATTTCTTCCATACAAATATCTAGTAGTTTCAACACTATTAACTGAAAAGACTTTACTTTCCTTCATTGAATTGCCCTGAGTCCTTATTAAAAATTAATTGATCACATGAGTGGGCTTATTTCTAAACTCTATTCTGTTCCATTGAACTAGAAATAATACCCTTTTGTAAATATTGTTTTGTCTTCATTACTTTAACTTTAAGGTAAGTGCTGAAATCTGGTATTGTTAATGCTCCAGATTTGTTCTTTGCTTTCATCATTGCTTTGCTATTCCAGGTCATTTGCATTTTCATATAAATTTAGTTCTTTTGACAGGAAACAACGTGTGTTGGAGAGGATGTGGAGAAAGGGGAACCCTCTTACACTGTTGGTGGGAATGCAAGTTGGTGAAGCCACTCTGGAGAACAGTGTGGAGATTCCTCAAGAAGTTAAAAATAGAGCTTCCCTATGACCCTGCAATTGCGCTCCTGGGTATTTACCCCAAAGATACAGATGTGGTGAAAAGAAGGGCCATCTGTACCCCAATGTTTATAGCAGCAATGACCACGGTCGCCAAACTGTGGAAAGAACCAAGATGCCTTTCCGTGGACGAATGGATAAGGAAGATGTAGTCCATATACACTATGGAGTATTATGCCTCCATCAGAAAAGATGAATACCCAACTTTTGTAGCAACATGGACGGGACTGGAAGAGATTATGCTGAGTGAAATAAGTCAAGCAGAGAGAGTCAATTATCATATGGTTTCACTTATTTGCGGAGCATAACAAATAACACGGAGGACATGGGGAGATGGAGAGGAGAAGGGAGTTGAGGGAAATTGGAGGGGGAGATGAACCATGAGGGACTATGGACTCTGAAAAACAACCTGAGGGTTTTGAAGGGGCGGGGGGTGGGAGGTTGGGGGAGCCAGGTGGTGGGTATTATGGAGGGCACGCATTGCATGGAGCACTGGGTTTGCTGTAAAACTATGAATTCTGTTACGCTGAAAAGAAATGAAATAAAAAAATAAAAAAATAAAAAATTTAGTTCTTTTGTAAATTTCCTCAAAAATGCTCAATTATTTCAATTACCATTAAATCTAAAGAGCTAAAGATCAATTTTGGAAAAAATAATATCTTAATAATAAATATTCTGTCTCTGATTCCAAAAGAATGTCTTTCAATTTCCTTATGTCTTTATTTTAGCAATATTTTACAGTTTTCAATATATAATATTATGCATATTTTGTTAAATATATTCCTAAGTCTTTCATGTTTCAGAACACTACTATATATGGAAATGTATTTTTATTTCTTATTACAGCTGTTTAATGTTAATAAATGGAATACTTTTTGTAGGGCGCCTGGGTGGCTCAGTGGGTTAAGCCTCTGCCTTCAGCTCAGGTCATGATCTCAGGGTCCTGGGATCAAGTACCATATGGGGCTCTCTGCTCAGCAGGGAGCCTGTTTCCTCCTCTCTCTCTCTCTCTCTCTCTCTCTGCCTGCCTCTCTGCCTACTTCTGATCTCTCTCTGTCAAATAAATTTAAAATTTAAAAAAATTAAAAAATATTAAAAAAGAGTACTTTTTGTATATTAACTTTATATGCTGTGACTTTGCTAAACTTGGTTATTTGTTCTTGTACTTTTTCTTGTAGATAGCTTAACATTTTCTAGGTATAAATTCATGTCTTCCACAACTGAAAATGATTTAGCTTCTTCCTTTACAATATATATTCCTTTTTTTATCCTTTATTGCCCTGGCTTGGATCTCTTGTATAATAATTTGAATAGAAATGATGGAAAAGAACACTGAATCTTCTGATCTTGGTTAAAAAGCATTTAGTTTTTTTCATTAGGAAGAGTGGTAGTTCTGGGGTTTTGGTGGATACCTCTTAACATGATGAGGAAATTTCCTTTACTCCTACTTTGCTGAAGGTTTTTATCACGAATGTGTGTTAAAAATCTGTCAAATAATTTGCCTCTCTCTGGTGAGATGATCATATGGCTTTCCTCATTTTTTCTCTAAGTGTTATAGATTATATCAATTGATTTTTTATTCTAAATAATGTTTTATTCCTGGCTTAAATCCCAATTTGTCATGATTTGTTATCCATTTTATGTATTTTTGAACTCAGTTTTTTAGTATTTCATTAAGAATTTTTGTGTCTGTATTGGGGCGCCTGGGTGGCTCAGTGGATTAAGCCACTGCCTTTGGCTCAGGTCATGATCTCAGGGTCCTGGGATCGAGCCCCGCATCAGGCTCTCTGCTCAGCAGGGAGCCTGCTTCCCCTCCTTCTCTCTCTGCCTGCCTCTCTGCCTACTTGTGATCTCTGTCTGTCAAATAAATAAATAAAATCTTAAAAAAAAAAGAATTTTTGTGTCTGTATTAATGAGAGATACTTTTTTAAATTATTATTCAGATACAGACATTCAGCAAATATTTTCTTAAAAATGAATGAATCAAGCCTGTCATTTCAAGGAAAATAACTGATAATATTTGTTGCTAAAGATCAACATTGAGTTTCCAGATATGATTAAGTTTCAGAAAACTTATACTTGCTATGATGAGCTTAACAACATACCATTATTTCAAGTTTTTTCTGATGAAACTAGTGGTTGTATTAATAAATTAGGTTTTTTATGTAATGTAATAAAATGTGTTAATATCTGAAAATTTTACATCACTCACTGGATTTGAAAATTTCATTGTATGGCTTCAGATTTGACAATGCAATGAATCTTTAAGTCACTGCCATTTGTGGAGTTCTGATTCTGATTCAGAGAATAACATTAAAAATTACATGAAAAGGCTGATAAAATAGTCATCATTTTCTAACTACTTAGCTGAAATGATATTTTCTTCATACAGTTCAAAACAGTCTATTTTATTGTAAGAAATTGAAAGTATGACCATATTTGAAAATCAAGGGGAAATTTATGAACAAAATAAGAAAAATGTAAAACAGTATCACTGTTCTGACTACTATATTCTGTTCTAGAAACTGTAGTCCTCGTTTGTAACCTGTTTTTGTGTCAGCAAAGTGTTCATCACTGTTATCTTAAAATTGATAAGTATGTTTTTAATCTTTAGTTGGCTAAATATAGCATATTTAAGCCACATAAATGAGCTTTTTCAGTTTCTCAATAATATTTAAGATTATAAAGAAATTCTGTTATGAAAATACTTGAGGACTCTTGGTCTAGGTATTATAATAAATATATTTCATTTACTATAAATTACTGAGAATTATTATGGATTTTTTTCAGGTAAAATATAGCAAAGCTCCATTTATTCCCTTGTTTAGTGCTAATGTTGTTATATATAACACAGCTATCTCTGTTATAAACCTGACAATATATTATAATATGTTTTTTCCTTATATACTTTAATCAGTATGTTAAGGAAATTAATGAATAATAAAAAACAATTTATATAGACTTTTATAATGTTTTATCGAAGTAACATTCATATAACATAAAATTATTTTTAAATGAACAATTTAGTGGCATTTAGTAAATGCCACTAGTAGTAGGCAAAAAAATGTAGTTTTAGTAAAAACTACATTTGTAGTTTTGAACAACCACCAACTCTATTCCAAACGTTTTTATCACACCATAAGGAAATCCTTGACCCACTAAGCAGTTGCTCTTATTTCATTGCCCATGCAAGATCCTGACAATCACTAATCTGTCTTGTTTCTTTTTTTTTTTTTTAAGATTTTTTTATTTATTTACTTGACAGGCAGAGATCACAAGTAGGCAGAGAGGCAGGCAGAGAGAGAGGGGGAAGCAGGCTCCCCGCTGAGCAGAGAGCCAGATGTGGGGCTGGATCCCAGGACCCTATATACTGGGATCATGACCTGAGCTGAAGGCAGAGGCTTAACCCACTGAGCCACCCAGGAACCCCTGTCTTCTGTTTCTATGGGTGTACTTTTTCTGCATATTTCATAAGTAGATTCACTCAATGAGTGGAGCTGTTTTGCCTGACTTCTTTTGCCTGGCAAAATATTTTTGAGGTTCATCCACATCGTAGCATATATCTGTATGCCATTTCACTTTATGGATTCATAATATCCCATTGTAGATATATACTACAGTTTGTTTTACCCATTCATCCATTGATGGAGTATGGATTGTTTCCACCTTTTGGCTACTGCAAGTATTACTACCATGAATATGTATGTACATGTATTTATCTGAGTAACTGTTTTCAATTCTTTGCAATATATATCTAGAAGTAGAATTCTAAGTTATATTAATTCTTTAACTTTTTGAGGAACAGGACTCTATTTTCTTAGATATACCTTTTTATATTTGCTCACACATTTGTTGTTCCTAGTATTTCTCCTTACTTCCTTGGAAATATGGTTCAGTATCTGTTTCCACTTCCCTCTAACCTGAAAAATGTTCTTTAGGACTTCACAGGGCTATCTACAACACTTTTTCTCCATTTTTGTTTATCTGAAAATGACTTTTTTTTTTTTTAAAAATCTTTGTTTTGAAGGATAGTTCCACTGGATATAGAATTTTTCATTGACAGACTTTCTCTCCATCACCACTACTTTAAATATATTGTTCATATCATTTGGCCTCCACTGCTTCTGAAGAAAAGTCATTTATCTAACGTCATCCTCTGTTATATAAATGCTCTCTTTTATCTGCTTTCAAGAATTTCTCACTACCTTTGCTTTTTGGGAGTTTAAGTCTGTTATACTTATGAAGATTTACTTTTTATTCTTTTTAAATATTTTATTTATTTATTTATTTGAGTGAGAGAGAAAGAGAACAGAGGGAGAGTGAGAGGCAGAAGCAGACTCCCTGCTAAGCAGAGAGCCCAGTGTGGGACTCAGTCCCAGAACCCTGAGATCATGACCTGAGCCAAAGTTAGATGCTTAACTGACTGAGCCACCCAGGTCCTCCAAGAAGATTTTACTTTATGGGGATTTGCTAAGGGTTGATCGAATTTCTTGTTTCTATAAATTAATATTTTCAATCTTATTTGGCAAATTTCCACCCATTATTCTACATATTTTTTCCTGCCTTTTTTTCTCTTTTCTTTCTTTCTAGGATTCCAGTTACATTGGTTGGTATTACTCTTCAAATTTCTGTGGCTCTGTGTACTTTTTACCAATATTTTTATCTCTATTCTTTGGACTGGGTAATTTTTATTCATCTAACTTTGACTGTACTATTTCTGACAACTCTAGTCTGCTGCTAAGATCATTCTTTAAGTTTTTATTTGAGTTATACTTTTCACATTTCAAATTTCCACTTTAAAAAAGTTTCAATTTCTTTGTTGTGACTTCCTGTTTCCTTATTAGAGCCATTTAAAAATCATTCAAATATCATATAGTAGTTGCCTTAAAGTTATTTTTACTTATTTTTAAATAGGCATCACATTTTCTTTGGTGGGTTTTTTGTTGTTGTTGTTGTTTTTTGGGGGTATGTCTAATAATTTTTGGTTGAAAATTGGATATTTTGGGCAATATAGTGACTGGATCCTGCTGTATTTTTTAGAGGACAGTTGGCTTTTTAGTTGTTATTATTATTGTTGTTGTTATAGTAGCAATTAATTTGCATAGGATCAAAGTAGAAATTCTCTCCCACAGAGTGTACAGTGGCAGATATATCTGCTCAAATCTTACAGTTTAGTTGCTGGTTTATTTTAGTTTATTTACCCTGGCTCCATGGTGATCTCCTTTAGGCTTGCATATTTTGAGGTCCACCAAGCATTTGGACAGATTGTGCACTCATATTTCAGGTTTCACCATGTCTGATTTTCTTAGTTCTTGGAAATCTGCTCTAATTTTCCAGTGTCTGCCAGCCTTTGCTTTTTATCTTCCTATACCTCAAGAAAATAAGATTTCTTCAACTTTATTTTAACCAACTTTTAAATAGCTGGGGAATGCATTCAGTTAAAAAGAAAATGAAAACCAATGGAACAAATTCATTAATTTGGATTCATATCCTTTCTGATCCTTCCCTGTTTTGTTTTGTTTGTTTTTTGTTTTTTCATTTGCCTTTATCCAATTCCCAGCAGTCTTTCTTGTGTGTGCATAGTTGAGCAGTCATTCATGTATTTGGGTGGAGGATTTTCTGATTTTGAGTCTCAGTTCTTCTGGAGTTCTCTTATATTAAGATATCTCTCTTAACTTTCCACCTGTTTTTTCAGGCTCAGAATTCATTTCTACTTCCTCAAGTGGAGTAAATAAGTCTTTGGTTTTTGTCCACTGTAGCCATGAGTGCCAAGGATTGCCTTTGGGCAAGAAAACTACAAACTTGCATTATATATCCTTTCTAGATTAAATGTTTTACAAGTAAACTGTTCTGGCTTCTGTATGCTTTCAAATACTTTCTTATGTCTTCATACAGCTAGTCTTAACAGTATATATTTCTCAAGACTTCATCTGTTATCTGTGGAGTGACTGACTAACCCTCTTCATTCCACTACTTTTCCATTACAGAAGTTCATCTCTGGCTTTTTTATATAAGAGGAATAATATTCTCTTTTGTTTAAAATACAGTTGAGTTTCTGTTGGTCACAGATGGGAGGATTAAATGAATTGATACCAATAATTTTCTTAGAGCAATGTCTAACATATAGTAAGTGATCAATATATTATCTGTCATAGTCATCATTGATATTATTGCCATTTATCCAAGCTCAAATACCACTCCTGCTCTACAAAGCCCAGAATGCTCTTGTTTATTATGTAGCAGGTACCAACTTCAAGGAAATCCTCACATTGTAGAAATAGAACTACAAAAATAAGAAGAGAGAAAAATCTGCCTGCCTGCAACCAGGTTACAGCCTGGATTAAAAAGAAAATATATATATATATATATATGATAACTGATAAGATAACTGATGAAATGGAGGTATATTAAAAGGGCAGAAAGTCTGCCTAGGATACTGTGGGAAGGTTTCTCATAGAAGGTAGCATTTAATCTGAAATTTGAAGGATAAAAGGAGTTTTACATGGCAGACAAAGAGAAAAACTGTCAGATCCAGTATCTTCTTTTTATCATAGCCATCTAATACAGTGTACAGCTGAATATTTAAAGTTCCCTTTTATACTGAATGCAAATCGTCCTTGCTATGGGGATTATAATTAATTTTGTTAGATTTTCTTTTCATTTATAATACTTTTTAATATGCCCAAAACACTTTGTTAGGGCTTCAGAAATCCCAAATCTACTCAGTTTTATGCATTGGTGAATTGAACAGCTGGCTAATATCATTCATTACACTCTGAGAAGGTGACACAGTTTCTATATTCTATATTTATATTATTGAAACTATGATAATCTTTGTCTTCCTTGTACCCAATGTACACTACTTTTTGCTCTTTTGATTCCAAACATCTGAACAAAGAAAACATGTGTAAAATCAGAAGTACTCTAACTTCCAAGATCCTATCCTTCAAATGTTATTGTCTTTTGTCATTTTGGATTGATCCTAAGAGTTTTATGCATCTAATTCCAAATAATGCTTTTGGGGGGTGAGATCAGATTTTTCCATTCTCCTCCCTTATATCCCACATCACATTTTGGGCAAACCATCTCCCATTTACTCTTAGAACAAATATAAACCCTAGAATGGTATTTCTCAAGTCATCTTTCATTAAGAGGTGTTATCACTTTTTAGTCTCCAATGCAGTCCATTCCAAAACTTTTGTAAAATGCTAAAAAGTAATTAGTAGAAAAACATATATTTAGATGGTATAACAATGTCAAATCACTATGAAAGTTTCTAAATGCTTACTCTAAATGTCAGTACTTGTCTGGTGTCTGAAGCACACATTAGGTATCACTGGTTTTGTATATACCCACAGAAACTGGTCAAAAAGAATGGACAAAAACTTTTACTTCATTGAGGGTTCCATAATCAGTGCCAAGTGGTAAACATTGTTCCTGACATAGCTTTTATCTGGCATCCTGACATATGGTCTCACTGTAACCAAATTTAATATCATTGAATTTGTTGCTATCCACCTGACAGAGATGATGTTAAATCAATCCAAATTCATCTTATAATTAGACTGACCTTTGAGGCTTGTGTTGATCATCTGAGTGTTTGAGAAGCCTGTGGGAAATATTCATATTTTTAAAAAATCAATATGTGGGGTATTCTGGTTTGGCTCTCATATTTATTAGGTGCAGAGTGAGTGGTATTTTGCAGGGATATTTTATGATCACAGTATGAGAAACATTTCATTAAGTTATATTTGCATTAATTTAGTGGTTAATGGCATCTCAAATCAAGAGAGCTGGATGAGCTGAGACCTCAGAGGTCTTTTTTTTTCCCCTGTTAGCAATGACATCTCCATTTCTGTGCTATAAAAATTCACTATAGGAAAGCATGTTCTCATTAAAATAAATATATCTTCCCATTGGTTTCCAAGTTGGGATGCAGAGGCCTATGAAAATAATCAGTTTGGAAGAATTCCCATAGTTCCTGTTACCACTGTATATTGTTAAATATAATCCTCTTGCCTAATGTGCAACCTCAACCCAAAATGAGTAGGTATTTCATACTATGGCTGTCTCAAACATACTGTGACAAACATCTTTAGAGATAAAACTCAAAGTCAAGACATATCCAGGAAGCAGACATGAATTTTCAGTTCTGACTCAATTCATCTGGGCAAAAAACAGAGGAATTTTTTTTTTAAATTTCAGATACTGTTTCAATAAGAATTGCTTCTGTCACATTTGAATGCATTTTAAGCATTCATTTGGTATTTCAGAGACTTACCAAAGTGAAGTTCACCTCTGCTTCTGTAAGTCCCCAAATGTAAGATATATTCAAGATAACATTCAGATTTTTCAGACCAAAACCAAAAAGAAATAATATGTTTTTTCAACATTTTTCTTTACTATAGACTTAAGATGTGCAAATCCTGAATATTGTCAGAATAGGTGAGTAGATGTCAGGCTTGAAGATCTGAGGTATGGGGGTTATTTTTAGTTGGTTCCCTAATATTGTTGGTCTTGCCCTACTGTAGTTCATCCACATATGTTTTGATGTTTTGATATATCATTTTCAATATGGATAAGTTTGATTGAATCTCCTAGGGTGCTTCATTTTTCCAACAAATATTTCCTGAGCTGTTAATACACAGGAAGAAGTGGATATGTAGTAGCATAAAACAAAACCACATAATACCCAAATCACATAATACCCACCACCCCTGGCTGGTGGAGCTCACATTCTTTTTTCTTTTTTAATATTTGATTATTTATTTTAGAGAGGAAGGGAAAGAGAGAAGACGGGAGGGGCAGAGGAAGTGAAAGAGAGAGACCCAGGCATCTTCCACATGAGCATAGAGTGCAAGGCAGGGCTTAATCTCATGACTCTGAGATCAGGGCCTTAGCTGAGAACAAGAGTCAGATACTTAACTGTGTATATCATCCAGGTGCTCCCAGAGCTCACATTCTAAGAGGCATTAATAGACAACAAACAATCAATGTGTGCTGAGGAGAAAAATAATACAGGGAAGGAGAACGAGACATGTTGAGTGTGAGGGACTGTTGGGGGTCATAAAATTTTGAAATTTTGAGACTCCTTTGACCCTGCCTTCTTATTAATGTTCTACCTCCAATTTGCTACTTCTCCATCTTGGATGAAACGTCACATCTCAGAATGTGGATCTGGTTTCCTGTGCTATAACCCAAGGGAACAACTGGCACAATCCTTAGATGCCAGGGGAATGAGAAAGTCTTGGGACATATTTTGACAGGTGGGAAGTGGAAAGAGCTGGGCATTTAATCTTACCTTCTTTCTTATTTTTGTGGACTACTCTGAAAGATAGATCCTTCTAGAAAATTCTTCCATACTGAATGAATTTGTCTCTTCTAGGCTTACAGTGAAGATAAACACATTAGAAAACAGACAAATAAAATTTCTCGTTTACTCTATAAATATCTCTACCTACCATTTCTCTCCTTTACTTTAAATGAGTTTTCCCAAGATAATGCTACATTCAATTTTTTCCTTCCCTCTTGAAGCCATTCCAATCATAGCTTTATTCCTGCCATTCCACAAAGACCGCCCTTGTCAAAACCACCAGTGGAGCAGAAATATTGATGATGCAGGTGAGAGAAGAAATCCTTGAGATTTATAGAATCTCAATCTCAGTTTCAATTCCATGTCTCTGAAAATAAGATAAATTTTAAATATCATGTGTTAGCTTAAGAATGAGTCCCTGTGAAGACAAATGTTGGCATATATGAGCACTCCTCTTCTTTGTATAAAGTGGACCACGACACAGAATGAAGAAAAATTATTTTAGTACTCATTTAGTTCACACGTCATTTGTATTTCACACATCATCCTCAACTTCAAGGATTATTCAAGTCCTGTATTCCATTAGTCATTACACTTATAAAGGGAAAGAATGCATCCCTGATGCATTAAATCAGTAAGGCAATAAAATGTCATTTTCTGAGTTCTAAGCAGAGAGCTAAATAAAATATTGAAAAGAATGAAGCAGAGGGATATGAATTGACATGACATAGCAATAGGGGTACCCAATGTTTGCCTCATCCCTAGGACACAGCTAAAAAAATATCAAATCATTCCAAACACCCAGGAAATCAATCTGAATGCTGATAGAACAAACTGCATAACTAGAGGGAGAAAAGAAGCAATGTTGTGGAAGGTAGAGACATGACTCAGGAGAGAAAAGAACTGTGGATGCCGTAGAAGGGAAGAGGCCTTGATCTCAGAGAGAGAGAGAGAGAGAGAAGTACACATTGGATTGCACAAGAGAAACACTTCTCCAAAACTATTTACTGGGAAAACTAAAGTGGCTGATTATCTTGAGTCTTTACAAGCAGCTGAGCTCAAAGTCTGAAGTTTTAGAAGTCCACACCACTATTGGGTGGAGCTTGGTGGGCATAGCCGTGCTCCTGTAGAGAAGAAGGGCAGAGTCCCAGGAGTGGACAGTGTAGTCTGAGGATCCCCTGTATCATATAGGAGAGACAGTTCCCCTTCTTGGAGTGCATTTGGAAGAGTTGGCATGGCCCTCAGAGGACAAGAGAGCTGGTGTGCACTACAATACTACCCCATTCATTAGCATAGGAGTAGAGAGACACCTGTTGAGGGCAGCAAACCTTGCTTTCAGCTTTTTGTTATGCTTTACCATAAACTCCAAGCCCCTGCATGGTAATGTGACTGCTTTTCTGGGACAAAGAGACACTGGCCACAGCACAGGAAGACCCTCCCTTAGAAGATTAGCACAGGTCTGTGCCACTCTGGATGGCTAAATTTTGGAGTTTGGGAACCCAGCCACTAGGAATTCTGTGCCCCATGGTGGGCAGACAGTGAAGACACAGGGTGAAAGCAAAGACCTGACAGAAACTGGGGACACAAGAGGGGAGATTGTATGCTCTTCTGTGAGGCAGGCCTGAGGCAGGCACAAAGTCACAGCTCCAGGGATGAAAGAGTGGGGTGATGCCATTTTCCCCAGTCCATCAGCAGGGATAGACTCAGTAAGCAACACAGCACTCCTAGTGGAGGCTGGAGCAACTTACACCAAGCCCCACCCACCTGCCCTTAGGTGGGCAGGTGCATCTTAACTAGGGCAAGTCCTCCTGAGAACTAGCACAGCAGGCCCCGCCCCTAGAAGGCCTGTATAAACCACTCACACACACCCAGTCTACTGATCATAGAGTACTGCAAAGCTTCAGCTCTAGTGGTAACAGGGTCAGGCTTATTTTATTTATTTATTTTTTTTTTTTCAAATTTATTTATTTGTCAGAGAGAGAGGGAGAGCGAGCACAGACAGACAGAGTGGCAGGCAGAGGCAGAGGGAGAAGCAGGCTCCCTGCTGAGCAAGGAGCCCGATGTGGGACTCGATCCCAGGACACTGGGATCATGACCTGAGCCGAAGGCAGCCGCCCAACCAACTGAGCCACCCAGGCGTCCCAAGGGTCAGGCTTATTTTAACAAGCAGACCAAAATATACCTAGTTAAAATGCCACACACTGAACAAAGTCCAAACACTCCCCCCCACTGTAGTCAAGGAGAAACTGCAGAGTCCTGACCTGGCAGGGAAGAGCAGCCAAAACACAACAGCAGAGTGTATACTCTGAAACACTTCCTGAAGCACTTGGACAGTGTAGGACCTTTTCTTAGTATAGCCATTACTGTCAGGAACAGAAAATATAACAGACTTTGCTGTTTCCTAGACAAAATGACAAAATAGAGGAATTCACCCCAAAAGAAAGAACAAGGGGAGATCATAGCCAGGGATCTAATTAAAACAGATATAAGTAATATGCCTGAATCAGAACTTAAAAGAAACATCATAAGGATACCAGTTGGGCTTTTTCTCAAGCGTAGAAGACATTAGAGAATCCCTTACTGTAGAGATAAAATACCTAAAAACCAGTTAGGCCAACATAAAAAATGTAATAGCCAATATGTAAAACTGAATGTAATGACAACAAGGATGGATGAATTAGAGGAATGAAATAGTAATAGAGAAGATACAATTATGGAAAATAGTGAAGCTGAAAAGAAGAGGGCAAGAAAAGTATTGGATCATGAATATAGTCTTAGGGAACTCAGTAACTCCATAAAGCATAATGACATTCATATACTGGGAGTCCTAGAAGAAGAATAGGGGAGAAAAGGCACAGAGGGTTTATTTGAGAAAGTCATAGCTGAAAAATTCCCTAATCTGGGAAAGGAAACAGGCATCCAAATCCAGTAGGCACAGAGGACTCCCATCAAATTCAACAAAAGCCAGTCAACACCAAGACATATCATATTAAAATTTGCAAAATATAGAGATAAAGAAAGAATACTGAAAGCAGCAAGGGAAAAGAAATCCTTAACATACAAGGAAAGACAAACCACATTAGTAGCAGATCTCACCAGAGAAACCTGGCAGGCTAGAAGAGGATGGCATGATTTATTAAACGTGTTGAAGCCAAAAACTATGCAGCCAAGAATACTTTATCCAGCAAGTCTGTCATTCAGAATAGAATGAAAGATCAAGAGTTTCTCAGACAAACAAAAACTAAATGAGTTCGTGACCACTAAACCAGCCCTGCAAGGAATATTGATGTGAACCCTTTGAGCAGGAATGAAAGACCAAAAACAACAAAGACTAGAAAGGAACAGGGAAAATCTCCAGAAACAGTGACTTTACAGGTAATACAATGGCACTAAATTCTCATCTATCAATAATTACTCTGAATATAAATGAACTAAATGCTTCAATCAGAAGACACTGGGTATCAGAATGGGTAAAAAAAAAAAAAAAAAAAAAAGACCCATCTATATACCGCTTACAAGAGACTCATTTTAGACCTAAAGACACCTGCAGATTGAAAGTGAGGGGACAATCACTTATCATAGTAATGGACACCAAAAGAAAGTCAGAGTAGCCACACTTAGATCAGACAAACTAGGTTTTAAACCAAACGCTATAACAAGAGATGAAGTAGGTCACTATGTCATAATTAAGGGGTCTATCCAATAAAAAAGATCTAACAATTGTAATATTTATGTGCCCAACTTGGGAGCAGCCAAACATATAAATCAATCAATAACAAAAATAAAGAAACTCATTAATAATAACACAATAATAGTAGGGGACTTTAGCAGTATACTTATAGCAATGGACAGATCATCTAAGCAGAAAGGAAACAATGGAACAATGTTTCCATTGTTCCTCCAACAAGGAAAAAATGGCTTTGAATGACACATTGGACCAAATGGACTTAATAGATATAGTCAGAACATTTCATCCTAAAGCAGTAGAATACACATTCTTTTCGAGTGCACATGGAATGTTCTCCAGAACAGATCACGTACTGGGTCACAAATCAGCCCTCAAAAGTACAATAAAGACTGAAATCATATGCATATTTTCAGACCATAACACTATGAAACTTGAAGTCAACCATAAGACAGAATTTAGAAAGACCATAAATACATAGAGGTTAAAGAATATCTTACTAAAGAATGAATAGGTTAACCAGGAAATTAAAGAAGAAATTTTTAAAAATACATGGAAGTAAATGAAAATGAAAACACAGCAGTCTAAAAGCTTTGGGATGCAGTAGAGGCAGTCATAGGTGGGAAGTATGTTGCAATACAGGTCTACCTCAAGAAGCAGGAAAAGGGGGTGTCAGAGTGGCTCAGTGTGTTAAGCCTCTGCCTTTGGCTCAGGTCATTATCTCAGGGTCCTGGGATCAAGCCCCACATTGGGCTCTCTGCTCAGCAGGGAGCCTCCCCCCACCCTGCCTGCTGCTCTGCCTACTTGTGATTTCTCTCTCTCTCTGTGTCAAATAAATAAATGAAATCTTTTTTTTTTTTTTAAAGAAGCAAGAAAAGTCTCAAATACACTACCTTACACCTACAGGAGCTAGAAAAGGAACAACAAATAAAGCCTAAAACCATCAGAAGAAAGGAAATAATAAAGATTAGAGCAGAAATAAATAATACAGAAACAGACAAACAGAAAACAGTAGTACAGATCAATGAAACTAAGAGCTGGTTCTTGGAAAGAATTAATAAAATGATAAAACCGTAGCCAGATTTATCAAAAAGAAAAGAGAAAGTAACCTAAATAAATAAAATCACAAATGAAAGAGAAGAGAGCACAAGCAATAACACAGAAATACAAGCAATTGTAAGAAAATATTATGAAAAATTATATGCCAACAAACTGGGGAATCTAGAAAAAAATGGATAAATTCCTAGAAACATACAAACTACCAAAACTGAAATAGGAAGAAACAGAAAATTTGAGTAAACCCATAACCAGCAAAGAAATTGAACCAGCAATAAAAAATCTCCCAACAAACAAAAGTCCAGAACCAGATAGTTCCCAGGTGGATTCTATGAGACATTTAAAGAAGAGTTAATACCTTTTCTTCTCAAATTGATCCAAAAAAATAGAAATGAAAGGAAAACTTCCAAA
The DNA here is from genome assembly GCA_004024625.1 of Mellivora capensis. Taxonomy (NCBI): domain Eukaryota; kingdom Metazoa; phylum Chordata; class Mammalia; order Carnivora; family Mustelidae; genus Mellivora; species Mellivora capensis. Next base: position 73,428 of record PISX010009129.1, read on the forward strand.
CTCATTCTGCGAGGACAGCATTACCTTTATTCCAAAGCCAGGCAAAGACCCCACTAGAAAGGAGAATTAGGGCCAATATCCCTGAAGAATATGGATACAAATATTCTCAACAACATACTTGCAAATTGAATCCAAAAGTACATTAAAAGAATTATTCACAGCAATCAAGTGGAATTTATTCAGCTGCAGGGGTGGTTCAGTATTTGCAAATCAATCAATGTGATACACCAGATTAATAAAAGAAAGGATAAGAAGCATATGATTCTTTTAATAGCATTTGACAAAATACAGCATCCATTCTTAATAAAAGCCCTCAATAAAACAGGGATAGAGGGAATATACCTCAACATCATAAAGGCCATATATGAAAGACCCACAGCTAATATCATCCTTAATGGGAAAAAACTGAGAGTTTTTCCTCTTCAGTCAGGAACAAGACAGAGATATCAGGGATATCCATTCTCACCATTTTTATTTAATATAGTACTGGAAGTCCTAGCCTCAGCAATTAAACAACAAAAAGGAATAAAAGGCATCCAATTCAGCAAGGAAGAAGTCAGACTTCCACTATTCGCAGATGACATGACAGTTTATGTAGAAAACCTGAAATATTCCACCAAAAAATTACAGAACTGATACAAGAATTCAGCAAAGTCACATGATATAAAGTCAATGTAAAGAAATATGTTGCATTTCTATACACCAATAATGAAGCAGAAGACAGAGAAATCAAGGAGTCGATCCTGTTTATAATTGTGCCAAAATCCATAAGATACCTAGGAATAAACCTAACTAAAGAGGTAAAAGATCTATATTCTGAAAACTATTGAACACTTATGAAAGGAATCAAAGTAGACACTAAGAAATGGAAAAACATTCTATGCTCATGGATTGGAAGAACAAATATTGTTAAAATGTCCATAGTACCCAAAGCAATCTACACATTTAATGCAATCTCTATCAAAACATGACCAGCATCTTTTATAGAGGTAGGACGAACAATCCTAATATATGTATGGAACCACAAAAGACCCCAAACACTTAAAGCAATCTCAAAAAAGAAAACCAAAGCTGGAGACATCACAATTCCGGACTTCAAGTTGTATTACAAAACTGTAGTCATCAAGACCGTATGGTATAGGCACCAAAAAAGATACATAGATCAACAGAACAGAAGAGAAAATCCAGAAATGCACCCACAACTATATGGTCAAGTAATCTTTGACAAAGCCAGAAAGAATATCCAATGGAAAAGACAGTGTTTTCAACAAATGGTTTTGAGAAAATTGGATAGCAACATGCATAAGAATGAAACTGGACCACTTTCTTATACTATACACAAAAATAAATTCAAAATGGATGAAAGACCTCAATGTGAGACAGGAATCTATCAAAAACCTAGAGAAGAACATAGGCAGCAATCTCTTTAACCTCAACCAGAGCAACTTCTTACTCCACACATCAACAGAAGCAAGGGAAACAAAAGCAAAAATGAACTATTGGGACTTCATCAAGATAAAACTTCTGCACAGCAAAGGAAACAATCAATAAAAATAAAAGGCAATAAATGGAAGGAGAGAAAATTTTTGCAAATGATGTATCTGATAAAGGGTTAGTATCTAAAATCTATTAAGAACTTCTCAAACTCAACACCCCAAAAACAAATAATCTAGTTAAAAAAAGGTGGAAGACATGGCTAGACATTTTTCCAAAGAAGACATCCAGATGGCCAATAGACACATGAAAAGATGCTCAAATGACTCATCATCAGGGAAATACAAATAAAAACCATAATGAAATGCCACCTCACACCTGTCCAAATGGCTAAAATTAACAACACAGGAAACAAAACATGTTGGCAAGAATGCAGATCAAGAGGAACCCTTTTAAACTGTTGGGAATGCATTACTGGTGCGGCTACTTTGGAAAACAGTATGGAGGTTCCTCAAAAAATTAAAAATAGAACTACCCTATGATGAAGCAATTGCACTACTAAATATTTACCCAAAGGGTACCAAAATAGTGATTCAAAGGGACACATGCACAATGATGTTTATAGCAACATTATCAATAGCCAAATTATGGAAAGAACCCAAATGTCTATCAACCAATGAATGGATAAAGAAGATGTGGTGTATTATCTATATCTATATATATGTATACAATGGAATATGATCCATCAATAAGAATAAAATCTTGCCACTTGCAGTGACATGGATGGAGCTAGAGTGTATTATTCTAAGTAAAATAAGTCAATCAGAGAAAGACAAATACTGTATGATTTTACTAACATATCGAATTTAAGAAACAAAAGAGATGAGCATAGGGGAAGGGAAAAAAAAGAGAGAGAGAGAAGCAAACCATAAGACTCAACTACAGAGAACAAACTGAGGATTAATAGAGGGGAGGTGGGGGGAATGGAATAAATGGGTGACAGGTATTAAAATGGTACTTATTGTATTGAACTCTGGGTGTTATATATTTTAGTGATGAATTACCAAATCTTCTCCTGAAACCAATACTCCATTATAAATTAACTAACTAGAATTTAAATAAAAATTTCTAAAAAAAGGAAGGAAGCAGGTTAATCAGTAATAATAGTACTAATAGTATATAGTAGTAATATTAACAGCAATAATAATAGTAATTTATACTCACTGTTTATTAAATCATATATATGATGATATATGTATGACCATATCTGTCTGTATTTCTTTCTATCTTTCTACTTAGTTTACCTTCATGATAAAACCCTGTAAGGATTATCAGCACTTTCACATTAGGACCCTGAGGCATAGAGAGATTGATTATATAGCCAGTAAGAGACATTATTTATACATTTATTGACATGTTTCCTCTCATACATTTCCATTTAGATTTAGTGGTTCTAAAGTACGTAGCAGTATTTTCAGATATTTGCACTAACAACTACTAAGTGGGATGGAGCACTGCCATCTCTTGCTAATTGAGGACAGGGCAATAGAATAAATTTAGTCCATTTCTAAAGAAATGTTGCATGTTAAAATCTGGTTCTTATGCTCACATTTCGATTTGTTCATATTTTTATTACAACTTTTATAACTTGGCCTAACTCTGTACTAATTGTTTTAATCACTGACTTCAAGTTATATGAACTACTTGGCCATAATTAAGTAATACGACATGACAAGCAGTCCCTTTCAGGATGATTATAGGTTATTATAATTTCATAATAAACTCCAGTGATGTTCTATCTTAATTATACACATTAATAGATTCTGTACACATTTAATTATCTTCTGCGTTGATATTCCCATAACTTTTTAAACGGTTCTACTTGAATATAACCAATGCTCAAACATAGATTCACTAATGGGGCATAATGAACAAGTTATCACTGTACTTTAAGATGGAAACCATTCATTGATGTATGTGATTTTTCATAGTTCTACAGTTATAAAATTAAGTGATTAAATCATATGGTTACATTATATATATGTCTATATAAATATAATATATATATTTGGCAGGAAATAAAGTGGGGCTATGAATAACCATATGTAAATAATAAAGTATACTTTATTTGCCTTTTTTAAAGAGAATGGATTTTTTTTTTATTTCTTTTCAGCATAACAGAGTTCATAGTTTTACACCACACCCAGTGCTCCATGCAATGCATGCCCTCCATAATACCCACCACCTGGCTCCCCCAACCTCCCACCCCCTGCCCCTTCAAAACCCTCAGGTTGTTTTTCAGAGTCCATAGTCTCTCATGGATCATCTCCCCCCCAATTTCCCTCAACTCCCTTCTCCTCTCCATCTCCCCATGTCCTCCGTGTTATTTGTTATGCTCCACAAATAAGTGAAACCATATGATAATTGACTCTCTCTGCTTGACTTATTTCACTCAGCATAATCTCTTCCA